>JAMKCH010081328.1:0-43982 GCA_023653785.1 Ophioderma brevispina | reverse complement strand
GAAATGTCTGCATTCACGGGGGTAGAATGGGTATAGATTGCACTGTTAGTGTTTTTTACCAAAGTCACAAAATTAGGATTGTTTGTGAAAGTTCACGAATGAAAACGACACAGAGCACACAAATACCCTCGCGACGGTGTGTGTGTTGGTGTGTGTGTGGGGGGTGTCTGTGTGTGGTCGTGTGCACGCCACTATGCGTATGATAAAGATAGAAAGAAATAGAACGTGAAAGGTGGTATCAATGTAACATTTTGTCATGAATAGGTATATTTCGAGTATTGGTGTGCATTGCGTAAAACTTAATATAGGTCACGATGTGTTTTGGAAGTGGTTCGGTAGGAAGTACTTTGGGAAGGCATTGGCTTAATAGCATATGAAATATATGCTATCAGATCACCCTGCCTTAGCAGTGGTCTAAAAACCCAACTGACAGAAAAGATATTGATCGGCTCTTCTGGTCGTTTTTTGCGGTCCAATTTTACGTCATGCCCGAGTTGTAAGAAATCTAGCCTTACTCGATTCCCTTTTGCACGTTTGTTGGCCCCATATTTATTTAAAGGTGCTTTCATACTTGCTTTTTCCTATAGCCAGAATTAGTTTATTCGACATGTTTCTTGTTTGCTTGTTTGTTTTGTTTGCAATCAGAAGGGTTTTATTAGTTTCTGTTTTTCACATCGCAGAAAGGAATATCGCCTTAATTAACGCCTCGTCTTATACCAAGGGGGGGGGGGTGGGTTACCACCCCCTAGAACCTCTCGCTCCGGTGCGCTAAAATGCCAAACACTTCGAAAACGCTTCTAGGTAAGTCGTTCTCTCTCCTTCCGCTCTTTTAGGGAAAAAATGTGAAGTAGCACCTTCACCGTGGTTAGGTTATGCCCTTCACAGTCGAAGGTGGTAGGGGGTGGATGGTTGCCACCCAGGATATTTTATGGTTCATTTTTGAAAATTTATGCAGCACAGTATTGCGCTTAAACCTCTATTTTGTAAAACTAGCCTTGAACATCCATTTAGAGCTGAAAAAAACCGCATGAAAAATCCGATAGTCCTACGTTTTTTTAGCGCAAAATTGGATTTTCCGCGCCTCATTTTCTGTGGAAAATGCCCTTTTGCCGAATCGCGGACTTGATGACGTCATACTAGATGATGCCAAACTAGGTATGTTGGTATTATGATGGTATCATAGCTACCACTGTTATCAAAATAATCATCGGGTGCTTTAATAACGAATTCTCGAGGGTGTGGTAACCCCCATCCCTTGGTAAACCGGGTTACAAAAAAGCCTTGGTAAGACGAGGGTAAGGAACGATTAGGCTACAAGCCTGGTGTTTTGGCCACGAAAGTCCCAATCAGGTACAGTGACTGCTGTGAAAAACAATAAAGTAAAAGTAAAGCAATAAGTTCCATGGCAGTCCATTCAAATACATTATGTTTTGGACTGATCTCTACACAAGGATCGCGGGCTGCCGCACAGTGAATGGTCGCCGAGTGATACAACAGGAAGTTGCTTTCTACCTTTGTAATATAGCGGAAATAATGCATACACCTGTGGTGCACATATTCCAACAGATATTATATTTGTTATACAAAAGTACTTTAACTTTGACAGGTGTATGCATTGTTTTCCCGCCATATTACCAAGGTAGAAAAGCACTTTCCTTGTTGTGGGACACTCGGCGACTCAGACACGCTATCCATATGTAGAGGTCAGTGATGTTGAACACATTTATGTCGTATTGGGTTTTATTATATATATAATACATATAAATAACTGTTTTTGTGTTTTTTGTTCTGTTTTGTCTTTTGGTATTAGTCTTAATCGTTGACACTCCTGTAAGTATGCTATTTCTTGATGAGCGAGTAGAACACTTATAAAATTATTATTTTGTTCGTCTTTAAAGTACCATGGTCTGATCGCTAATCTCAGGTTAAATAATGTTTGGTTTGGATGTATGAGCGAAAAAGGCGCCCCATTTGGTCAATAATTTTTACACAGTACTCTATGGGGATTACAAGAAACGGTTTGAAATATCGGGCGCGAAAATGTACAGGTAGAAGTTGGGGTGAAAGCCATTTTTTCAGATGCCAAACTTATATACTTAAATCGGGGCATCATCATTCATTTAAACACTTTCTGTGAACTTCAACTTTAAGAATAGGCCAATCACGTTTAGAGGGGATAACGAATAAGAATGTTCAACGTGTCCAGACAGCAAGGTAACACGAACTAAGTAGTGTTCTATCGATCAGTAAACTAAATTGTAGAGCGGAGTAACCAACTGGGACAATTACAGACAGAGTGAAGTAATGCCACTCTTGAATCAATGCCTGATAGGCGTTACTGGATCCTTTCCCAATCGAGGTTATAACCATTGTTCCATTGTTTCATTCTCTGTTGTTAAAGTGTATTAATAGGTAAGAATACTTAAAGTGAGTAATTTAGAGTTGCAAAAGGGGTAGATCGGAAGAGAAGGCACCTTGTCCACTTACGGGCGGATTAATATCAATGAGCCAATGAATAATGGGTACATCCGTAAGGTAGGGGAAAAATAATATGAAATTTAACTTATTTCAAGGGGAAAAGTGCACTACTGGACGTGCAAACGCATGTACAACTGGCTTTATAATGCGGATTTTTCGGGATTAATTGTAATTCCCAGGGGTTGCAAATCACTTTACCAAATGCTACGAAGATCGACCCACTGACGTGGACCTATATATTATAGGGGAGGTTGATAAGAACGGGAACGGGCAAACGCTTATTTTGCGCCGTCTATAGAAAATTGCAGGAGTTGCCGTTGAGTTGCTGATGAATATCGGCAACCACAACGCCACAGTGGAGTGAGGTATGAACGGATCTGAACAGAGCCCATACGAAGCGAAACTCAATCCTTGCGCGCGATAATCAATTAAACTTGACGAAACCCAATAGAACGATGAATAAATATATTCAAGTTTCGGAGAAACTGGGAGCATGGAATTAATAAAGACGAAAAACGCACGGTCTTAAACCCAGTCACACTCGCTATCTAGACGTGAAAAAACCACTCGCCAGTTCCCCGCCCACTTTTTATTCTTCCGTATTTTGATATAAATGATCTAAATGGAGTAAGAAGAAAATAAAATGTTTTTCTTTCCCAATGCAACCAAAATGGTGATTAAAATATAGATTTGTGAATAGTATAAAATACATCTACATTGTTAGTATATTTGTCAATGCTTGATTGCAATACGGTATGCCACGTGTGTTTTTGATTTGGATTATTCGGACAATGTCCTGGTAACCCAAGAAGCCAGATTAGCTTATTTCCATTGGGGTCCATTTTCCCGGACGAAATTGGACCGCCATGGGTAATTTACTCTACTCTTTTACTGTGATTCACCTCCGAAGGACGGTATTATTATGTTCCTTTGCCCAAATCCAACTGAACCATGAGGAAAGCGAATTCCAATTACTACATCAATAGCTCTTTAATACAAATTCAATCCAGAATTTAGTACACGATTAACACCCTTTGATATAAGGAAAATGGTTCGTATTGGTCTATTTTGATAGACCAAACATGCACATGTTTAGAAAAAACAATGTTGGAAATATCCTTGCCAGTATCATGGCTGTTCATATAGTTACGTTTCAACTTAATTTCATATAAATTGGACTAGACCCATATTTATTTTTGGCAGTGCCTCGATTTTCATTTACTGTTCCGTTCATTCGGGACGAGCACATACGGACTCCTACTACCAAAAGATTGTCTACATCGGGTGAAACAGTCTACAATGTGTATACCTACCTGATGAGAAAGATTTTTGCTGGCTGCACAATATAGCATTCATTCTGCAAATATTAAAGATAGATGTTACTTAAAGAAGCATTTCGTGATTTCAGCACCTCTGTTTTATTCGAAATCATCACATATCCTTGAGAAAAGCTTATCTCAAAATTTGAGCTAATCCCAATCTTGCGTTTTGTGTTATGAGTCAATACTCGTTTTCCCACGGTCCCAGAGGCTACTGTGCTGTAATTTCTGTTCCGTTTACGGACAGAAAATACAATTGCGAATGTTTACAGATGCGACCGCTTTTTACACGTAAGAATTGGCCAACCCTTGGATTACTAAGGCGAACGTTCAGATGAGGGTAACAAATCTCAACATTGTTAGGTAAGGTCGGGGGGGACGTGGCTGTGGATCACGAAATGCCCGTTAATAATGCAAATGGCCGCGCAATCAGGTCGTTTTTTCTTTGGCTTGTCATGCTCTTACATGAATATTTCTCTCGGTTTGAAAACTTGCTTTATCCTATACATAAATACTATATGAGTGATGTATTCAGCTTAGTCATATGTCGATTTTATCAATTGAGTTGGTAGTAATATCGTTAGAGGAAAACCAATGACAAGGTTTTTTCCCGAGAGGCAATAAAGTTTAGGTAACATCCTACGCCAAAGCGATGTACGTTGCATGAAAATACAGTGATAGGGAAAAATTTTCTGCAACCTATGTCTGAACTTTGGTTTATTCAATTTCAGTGACAAAATTATCGGAATATCGAAGTGCATACATGGAAGAATGCACCTATACCTGTTTGAAAGGCCTATGTGATTTCCTTATTGACTTGTTCTCTTCGATTTGTTCCAGATAAAAATAATGTTTCGGCTTATTTGATTTCCCACAGAAGATTATTGATTTATTTATTTGTGAAATATTCTGTATATTTTTAAAAAGGAAGTAGATTTTATTCCACAGAGAACGAAAGTGTAGGATAATCCAAGTAGATCTGAATTTGACGAATTCAAAGTATACGCAGCGATTTCTCTTAACAATAAGTTTCATATTGAGTGGGTTTTCCCCGAAGAACCTACGAAACAGAAATCTTCGATTCATTTCTCCTTGTCGTGTACTCAGCATATCATTTGCCATTAGAAACATGGATTTCCAGTGATATGTGAAGGTTATTACTTTATGGTCCTGACGAATTTATCATCAGGGCGACGGGGGCTTTGACTTCCTATTGTATGACTTAGTATAACCAATTATCTGCTAGACATAGTTGTTGTTGCCACAACTTAAAAAGTAAGTGCGGGTGCTTCTACGAAATAAAATAGTCCATGTCCAAAGAATTTAAATTTCTATACTTAGCTACACTCTCTTTGAAAAACATCAAAATGGGATATGGTAAAAATCTCAATATGTTTAATGCAAGAATTAGGGGGGGGGGGTGGCAATTATGGATCACGAATGCTGCTTTAATATTCAGGTTTTATTCAAGGTACTATCAGTGATTTGCTACAAAATCAATGTCGGTCTGCCTGCAACAGGTATAGCTACCTTACACACCACCACAGTGACATGACTCGAATCAACCTAACTAAGAACATAAGCCTATATCCATCAGGCCTCCTTTAAATTGATGTCATTTGTTGTAAATACGCAATTAAAAATGGAGATTCGTATCTTTGAACAGTGCTTCTTTGTATAAATTGTTCATTTGAAAAAAAAAAAAGTAATAACTTAATAGAATTCTACAAACTCATCCTTCGCTTTTACAGTACAACTGCAAATTTTAACAATGTTGACTCTTTGGATTGATCCCTGAGAGTGCTTTTAAATACCCACCCGGTCCGATTACGAAAAAAAATAAAAAAAAAAAAAAAAAAAAACACCCAAGCAAACAAACAAACCGAAACAAAACAAAATAATATAAATTATATAATAGAAATTGTGCAAATTACAACCAAATTCAAGTTTGTAACAAATATAAGCTATTATAAATTGCTATAATCCAACCACAATTTCATTCCCAACTGCAGCTTAAGAATAACATCATACTGACACTCTCTGCATTATGTATCATCTATACACGCGAGGTACACGGGAGGGCTATAGAGTCTCCGCAATGCTTTGGACTCTCTGAACTATAGATGATTCTATTGTATATGTGTAATCTGCGGATTTTATTCTTCCATCTCCCCGAAAATGGTTAGGTAGGTCATCTTTTTACGTAAATTCACTAGCATAAAAACATCTGAGCACTGTCTATTTTTGTTCTTGTCTTGGTGGCAAATTCAACAAGAACCATTTGGGGATAGTGTAAGTGGTGATGAAGCCTGGATACACGTTTATATTTTATAATCAAAGGGAGAATGTTTGGCTTGATTAAGTTGGCAAATCCCAACCATTGTACGACGCAGATCCAGTACTAAGAACGGTTTGTACAAAATCCTTTTTGACAAACATGGTATGGTAACAGAAATCCCAATTCGGCATGGTTCCTTAGTTACCCGATGTTGCATAAGTTACCCGAATGTTGTACCAAATTTCCTCACATTCTACAATAAGAAACGTCCATATAGACAACGATGTTACACGCGTTTCTGCATCATATCATTGCTCCATCACAATATATTATTGGTCTGCTCTTGTAAAAAGACTTGTTTAGGCGATTGTCGTCCGTATCTTGCCTCATCTCCTTGACACCATGTGTTTTCTTGATGTTTCCAAGACTGACAGCTTACCATGCAGGAATTCGATATGATAGCAGAAGTTCCCACGAGAGGGCCATTCATAAGTACCTGATAGGGATACCTGAAGAAAACTTCACAGCAGCATTCAGCGAGTGGCGTTCCGGGGTCTCTAAAAGTGTGTAGATGAAGGCACGAAGTACTTTCAAAACTGAAGCGATGAAGACCTAACTCCTCGTAGTTTTAATTCCGGGTTTTAATTGTACATGTTCAGTGCATGGACTTTTAGCCCTTTCTCGTACGTTTTGGAATATAGCCTGAGCATTAGTTCCTCATCACCCTCATTCTTTAAGGAGAGTGAGGAAAAAAGTCGAAGCGTTGGATCAAAGACCTTGGGGTAACTTAAGCGGCACTGGCACATTTTCAACAAAATATGAAACTCTTTTGATTTGCCCTCAAATGATAGTCTGGGAACTTTGAAAAATACATATATAATTTACACAATAAATATATAGCATACCACAGAACAAGAAACAATATATGAGCCTTCATAAGAAGCTAAGGACATCCGGTAAACTGTACTAGGCCACATTCCTGGGTTTGTCGTAATTTTAATCAACAAATGTCTATTACATGAATATCACCGATTCGTACTCATTGTTATTAAAGCCACAAAGGTCACATGCCGGTCAAACAGGTTGGATGGCGTGCGAATCAACTCTGACGCGTGTTCTCTTTTGTTTAACGCTATGGCCTGTCGTCTGCTGAATGAAATCACTCAGGAGTGATTTTTTTTATATAAAATCGTTCTGTTTACCACTAAAAGGCGCTGATTTGGGCTTAGTCATTTCAGGTGAGGACTAATGTACACTGTTGCTCATAAAGTTAGAATAAAATATTGGTACCACTTTTTATGGAATGATTCTTACAGTGTGAGTTATTTATGTTATCTAGGTTATCTATCGCCACATATTTGATTGATCAGTCACTTGCGAACATATCACCATGAACTTAGCCCACAATTAACCCTTTACGAACTGTGTCCTTAGCCTGAAATGAAAAGGGTATTTGAACAGCAGATTTAAGGATTTTGTTACAATTTGTTCACATCAGTCAGGTTTACAGATAACACATCTTGGGTGGTTTCATGCATCGAAATGTTCAATAGTACTGTTTTAAATGTCAATCAGTCACTAATATCGAGTATGGCCACCCCTTGCATGATTCAGTGCGTCAAAACGTCACGGCATGCTGTCCACAAGGTTGTTGACGATGTCAATGGACAGAGCGTCTTACTCGTCTGTCAGAGCCTAGTCCTGCAGAGTTTGAGGAAGATTGTCCTTGTCATTGATGGCTCAGCCTAAGGCATCCCAGGCTTGATCGATAGGGTTCATATCAGGGGATCAAGCAGGTCATGGTATCTGAGCCACCCCTCTGCCTCAAGACATTATATCACTACAGCGGCCCTCTGCGGCGTGGCGTCCAGGTACACGACGGCGTTCATGTTTCCATCTGACACCACCAGTGACGTTTTCCTCCATAATGAATACCGGCCCATACCATCACTGAGCCGCCACCACCTTGAGTCGATTCCTGAATACAATCATCTCGGAGGTTCTCATCACATAATCGACGAACCCTTGATGGTCAAGGGTGTATCGGCTCTCTTCCATCGGCTCTCTTCCATAAAGAATACATTTCTCAAGTGTCCAAGCAGTAATCTTCTGTGCTCCCAAGCATAGCAAAGTCGAGCAACTCTATGAGGAACGGTTAGGCTTGGATCTTTGGTGATTCGTCTTGCCCGTAACCATGTTGAAGCAATCTCCGATTTAAAGTTTGGCGGGCAACGTTGATTCCATAGTGTCTTCTCCACAAACGACGAAGACGGCTCGTTGGCATTTTCGAGGCTCTACGGCACAGATTAAGCAGTCAGCGATCATCTCGTCTGGTAGTCAGTCGTGGTCGTCCTGGATATTTTCGTGGCCTCATATGACCCACCTCTCGATGATGTCTGGGGATTATACAGATCGTACTCTGCGATATCCCGAGAAAATCAGTGACTTTGGCTTGTTTGTACCCTTCCCGTCGGAGTTCAAGCACTTCTCGGCGTATTGACAATGCCGTTGGACGAAGCATAGCATAGGGAACCGCTGTGTCAGTTTTTGTTGTAAAGGTAACAGCCGACTCTGAAAAACGTGGGCTTGTTGCACACAGGCTTGGAGCAGGGAAAGGGAAGCAACAACAGACGTCTGGCCTTTTATAGCTCCCAACAAAAGCATTGTTACGCAATTCAAAATTATGCATGGATTAACTTTACCTGGATAGTGGGGACTCATTATGTAATCATTCACCTACTCTAATATGATTACTTAGGTGTTCAAATAGAAATACGTTTTAAGATGGGGTCTGAAAAAATATCCCAACTTTATGAGCAACAGTGTATATAAAGTTTTACAACCATGCAAAACAATGTGTTTTTTTTTTCATTAAAAATCTTGAGGGCGCACAATGTTCAAAATGTACCAGTGTCTCTTTAATAGAAAAAAAGGATATCAGTTACTAGCCGTGGTCGACTAATATTACTTATTCATGAAATACAGGAATATGGAAAATTACTATACGATTTAACCTCAGGTTAACCGAGAACCGAGACCACATTTTTAGTTTTACTTTGCAAAGGAATGTATTTACTAAATTATGATCTCTATGATGCCAAATGGCCATTAGCCAGGTGTTATATCCTTATTCAAAACAGTTGTTTTTACCATTTCAATCATTCGTTTACGATTGAATCACCACTGAAACTCACAATTCACGCACTTTAATGGAAGACATTGGCCTTGAACACGTCCATGGAGAGATGTCATGCTTAGCCTTGAGCTATTTCGTGAGCAGTTTCCGAGATTGGCTTTTGCTCTTGTGAAATAAAAGCCCTGGCTGCAATGCCTTGCAAAAACATTGTGTCAGGATTTTCACTTAATCGTGACTAATCTGATGGGTCATTGTGTGTTTACCCCGTTACACATATCTTACATTTTACTCACTATAATGTATTATAGGAGCATCGGCCTTTGGTCGATATAGCTTTAAAACACTTAAAGCAAAACACACTAAAACACTTTAAACTCGAAAATAAAATTCACACGGAATCGGAAATCGGAAAAAAGATCGAGACTCACCTAGAGACTGTGCGAGAGACTACTTATCGACAAACTAAACGCCGTCACCTACATGAGATGCATGGAGATCTTGGTTAAACAATCTAACGAGAAAAACAAGTCTAATGATCCTCCGATTGATCTTTCAGGTTCGCAAGAAATGGGTAATCAACTTATCAAAATACAAACTGAATAATGCTCAAACTACAGTTTTAGCGAAAGGCCTTAAAGCGATTTATTGGTATAAATCTATCGGCACATATATAATGAAATATCCCTAAATAAAACGTACCAGGTGGTTTTCATGGTCATTGGAGTATTCCTTGCGAAAAAATCAAGATTTATTCCGACCAATATACAGAACTGTACAACGATCATGGAAGCTACCATTTTTATTCCCTGTGGTATATTTACAACGCCGCATGCAATACCGAAACAGAAGCCAGCGAAAATATATCCCATACGCGCATATATCACGTGCAAGTTTGCCACAAGCCTCATCCTTTTGAACTTTTTTGAGCACACAAAGGATAGGAGCGAAGTTCGTTTAGAATTTTTTATTCCAAAAAAACTACACTTTTTAAAACCTCAGTGATATGAGAAAAATGTTAAGAGGGTGTTTTAGATATCATTTTGTGATTAACAAAGGTTTTAGCTGGCCTAAACACTAATAATCCATGAAAACGTGGACATTTGAAAAGGGCTCGCGTAATATTTAGTTTCATCGCAGTCGCACTGTAACCCCTGATCTCTATACATTGATAGGCTACACAACAGTAATTTTATATGAGATGAATGGATCAACGGAGGCATCTTGGTCCTACCGAACAATAGCATTCCAGAGACTCCTGTTTAACAGAAGTTGTATCCCGGTGCACGTTTTTAGAGAAATGCCATCCCTCGCGCCAATACAATGCGCTCAACTGATTGGCTTGATCTGTATTCTATGTCGCTCTCCACAGTTCATGGGGAACAATTTTGTATATAAATGACCGGCTCGGGCTCTTTTTGGATGACGCAATATGGCCTATCAGTGTTTCAATTACGAAGCCCAGGTTTCCAATCCTTGTATAGAGATCATTGTTCGAAACCCACTAACTCACTATTGCGCGGTTCAGCATTCTACTACTTTTCAATGTACCGAGTAACGCTTTTTCGTATGAATGCAGGTTTTCCTAATTTTTATGTTAAAAACTAGATTTTAAAATCCCAGGCTCATTTTATAAAATTATGTAATTGTATGCCATTTTTTTGATGAATTTAGACATGTTAAAGTAAAACTTAAATTAAAGCTGTGGTTTTTAATTTCAATGTTAAAGTAAACGCGATAGTCTTTCATACAGCCAGAACCTTGACTACCCACCGATCATCTTTCAATTGATGGTGAAAACTAACAAGGCTTGTGGCAAAACGATAGCGTAAATCCACGTGGCGGCTTCCTTAATCGTCTACTGCTTTCCGAAAGTTATGCGTGAAAAGGGTGTTTTCTTCGCAAGATACTCCAATGACCATGCAAAACCATCTGGTACGTCATATTTAGGGATATTTCATTATATATGTGCGCGATAGATTTATACCAATAATCCCTTTAACTATTCAGTTTTTCCCAGATACCAAATCAGCAAAACTGTAAAAACTAGAGCATCAAGAAAGATCTATTGCACTGGACCAAAATCTGCAATAACAGATATATGGCTGAAAACACCTCGTTCTAGGATGGGGTGAGGCAAAAGTCCATAGGTACTGCCAAGATCGTTATAAAAGAGGATTAAGGAGCTATAGAGGTAAGGAAAGAGGGGGCACCACAATGACAGAGATGAAGACAGTATCAATTTCGCATATCATTTGATGATTTGCTGATCTCAAGAAAATCCCCAAAGGCCAGAGGAACTGGCAACTATGTCGCTAGGAAACATCCATCTAGCGTCGGGATCAGCAGTCACATCTAAGTGTTGAGAAAGGCAACAGTAGTTGCCGAAACGCCCACAGTAAGTACAATTTTGGATCAGAAGTTAGAACCATTTTTTTACAAATTATATGTACCGATCCTGATGAATCTATTCAATACTTAAAGCCACTATCAGTCATTTTTTTTTCCAAAATTCAAAATGCCGATTTTGTCTCTAATTTGCTAGAGCTGAGTCATATCAACACCTTATATTACTGTTCTTTGTGAAAAATAGACACTTAAGCATTTTAAAGCGGTAATTACCACCCCCTCCCCCATCCACCACTTTGGAATCACCATGTATCTTACGTATACCCGTGTGGACGTTTGTTTTAGACAGAAATTAAGAAGTGTCCTTATCGTAACGGAAGGAAAAAAAAGCAACCTGACTCATAAATGGGTATAATTTTATAAAGGAAATGTAGTGAACCATGAATAAAATAGAAGGTGCTGGAATCAGGAGGTGCACCTTTAAATACAAATGATAATTAAAATTAAGTACTGTTTCTTTAACGAATTCCATGCCGATATGTAATTAATCGAATGTAGGTCAGGATTCCATTTCCCTGTACAAATCAAAGGGAAACTACACGGTTCGTAAAAGGTCTCATAAAAATACTAATTTTTTCATATCCCTACTTTTTGATTCTATACATGTACAATCAATTTGATCTATTTTTAAATCCCAACTATTTTTAGTGCATTATGTGCTAGAAAAGCAATCATGTAATAAATTAGTAAAATTAAAATTTAGATATAGTTTGGTCATTAGCATTTATGTAGTATCTGACTTAATTTTACATATCTGAAAAATCCAAGATGGCGCCCAAAATGGCCGCCAAAATAGACAAATTTAAAGAAAATTTGGTATTTAATATCAAACGTGTAACGGTAAAATGAAAATTTAGATGTAGTTGCCAGTTACTGGCATTTAATTTCTGGTATTTCAGTTTTTATCATATCTAAAAGTCCAAGTTGGCACCCAAAAAAAGTAAGTAGAATTGCAGAATATTGTACACATCATTTCAAAAAGTAGTAAATTGGTAAAATAATACACCTACTCTACCTACCTCCCCGGCCTGGTTCTGCATCAGAATGCCACTGAAGGACAGGGCTTGGATGAAAGCCCTGAGAGGTACGTAGGGTACTTCTGGCGTATCCCGAAAAGCCTACTTAACCACCTGACCTAAGCCACTGACGTTGTAAATAGAAACATAGAAGAAACAGCTTCTACTCACACTACTGCTGTCCTGATGTTCTCCTTCAACCCGCAGAGAGAGAGAGAGAGCCGCGATTGCCATCTACCAGCTTTGCCAATACATCTTCCTGGTATACCCTTTGGAACGCTGTGAGAGTTGGCCAATGTCACGGGAAAGAGTGATATGATCTTGACATTTTGATCCAGTCGCTAAGGTGCCACGTGCAACAGGTCTAACTGACATTATGAATAGCTGCACCAGTCTTCCCAGGTTAGTTTAAGGTACGATTTGAAACCCTCACCGGATGCCATGATTTGTCAGTGCTGCTCTGAGCTCTGACCAGGTCCGGGAGAATAACTGGTCTGAGGGGAAAATATAAGGTTTAATTGTTTTGAAAAAAATAATAGAAATAAATAAATAATAATAATAGACCTAATAATAAAACGCCCGGGGTAAGATGTATACACCATCTCTTGTAAAACGGAGGTGGTCTCTGAATACAAGCGGCCATAGGTCACCGCCAACAAAAATATTCTTCTTGGCCAGGTGGAACATACTGACCCCGGGCATACTGAGCTCCGAAAAAGACTCAAAGCTCTCTGAGACCAGGTGTTGGAGGACACATTGTGAAACCACAAACATTCCTTTAACGAGGGCAGAGAAGACCGGAGGACCGGAGACCGAAGAAACGGCCATACCATCTCTAAAGCCAAGGCCACGGGAATGACAGTTCTATATGCCTGAGCGGTCCTAGGGAGAGCATGTTCCTCAAATACCTCGGTTAAGAAGTCTCACGTATGGCCTACAGGTGCCAATGGTGGATTAACCTCATAGTTCGAGCAATACCAGTAGAAGCGGAGTGATCTCGAATCATAAGAATACCAGGTTTATGCTTGCTTTGCCATTGCAGCGAGGGCGGCAGCTCGTTCAGAAAGTCCCGCCTCCGCGTAGGCTTACACTAAAGGCTGATTCAGAGATTTCCCGATGAGGGCGCACTCATTTTTCAAACAAATCGTGTTTTTTGCATATACATAATGCTTGTCCATCTACTAATCACTGTGTGAAATAACTAAGCTCAAATCGAAGTCCTTCATATAGAAAATCACAACTTTGTTATAAAATTCCGGATCCGGAATTTTTGTTATAAACGGTATCCTATGGGAATGCTATACGGTGCATAAATGTTTACTGCTTGAAAACGGAAAATCCGATTCATCTCATACTTTGGAATTGATCATTTTAGGTTACTATCTATAGTTCTAGATGATTATCTCTCACACGGCAAAGATGAAGGAAAAAACAAAAACAAAGAGGCAAGGAGTGGGTAGTGGCCTTTCACGCCGTTTCGTGCGATTTTAATTCAAATAGGCATCGGCCTATAACTTGTGCCATTATCAAAAGATGGTCAGCGGCATGCAAGACCATTTAAAGATTATCAGAGCAATTTTATTCAGAGCATTCAATTTACAAGATGAGCGGAAAGCTAACATCTATACATGATGAACGAAAAGCTAACACATCAATAGTAATTTAAGCATAATGTTAATTTTACTATAGATGAGCGGAAAGTCAACATCTAAATCAATTTGATCATTGTCAAATCACATGATGAGCAGTAAGCTAGCACATCAAAAGTCAATTAACACAATATTAATTTCCACAATGTACAGTAAGCAATACCATGCCAGAACAGCCAAGGTATTATCATACCAACTCAATCTTTATTATTAGAGCAGTATGGCAATCAAAATATATAGCAATAGCACTTAATATAAATCCCCACCGGAAAAGAAGAGGATTAAATACTTGAAAATTGTTAATGTTTCAAAATTCACTTAATGTCAGGCCAGAATGGAAGTGAATTGCATAATTTGCATTTAAATTATAGCTAATAAATTGGATATGAATGGAAAGAGGCGAAACAACAAGGCCTCCAAACAAGTTACCCAGAAGGTAACTTGCTATCCCCCCCCCCCCGTTGAACAGGAACAAATTACAAGGGTGGATACGCAAATTGTGATGGGTTGCATGGAAAATAAGGAGGTGCATTTTTCAAGATGTTGGCGAAAACAGAAATTGCCCAAGACAAATAAAATTCTTCTGAACAGAGAATAAACTGAAGCAGAAAAATTAAAGTGCACAGGGCTCGGCCCTGATCATTTGTTGCATATCCGCCATTTGGATTTTTGACCAATTTTCCTAGATTATGTTAATTTCGAAACCAAAGACGATTTTTACTACAAATTTTTGGAGTCTTAAATTAACCCTTAACCAGTTATCTTTCATATAAAATATGTCAATGGCATGTCTTTCGCTTAATTTTCTTCTGATGACTACTTATGTGAGCACCTGAGAAACAATAGCTTCACAGCCGCCATCTTGGATTTTCAGCTACATTTTCATTAATTTGCTAACTTTGTGGCATTTTGAAACCATGGACGATTTTTTTCTTCAAATTTTCAGCCGACTTTCGACTTAGTTATCAATTTTGAAAAATGATCGAGCCGTCTATGTACACAAAACTCTGTGAGTGATGTTTGACGACGTGGGCATTACCTAAATGCGCACAAACACGATGGGTATGACTGTTAAATTTCATGACACATTTCTTCTCTGAACCAAGTTTACATTCACCATAATAAAAGAGTCTAGGCAAACTAACTGACCAGAAACTAAAGTCGGATCCGGATTTTCATTAATAACCAAAGCATAAAAAAAATCATAATTTCATGACAAATAAGGCGTGAGATGCTTAGCCACTTACAGGGGGTCTTTACAACAACAATTTTCAATTCAATAGTGGCAAAATGGACTTCGATGAAAAATAAGGAGCGCGATTTTCATTGCGAAGAAATCGCTGTTAGTGGCTTTAACAAAAAATAATAAAATGTTGACATATACCGCACCAGCCCGTGATGATACAACCAATACGCAAATAGCAGCACTACGAATTAGAATGATTGTGAAAGGACCTCTAGATAGAGCACGTGTGGAAATAGTGGAAAAAATGCAGGACTCGTAGACATTAGACTGACGAAAATCGAGAGTTCGAGCCCTATTGTGTTCAACGTGAAATGTAACTCTGGACAAGATACATAATCAAAAAACTGCCGCCGATCCATGTGAAATCTGGAGAGCTGCAAAGGGGACTATAAAAAACTAACTGCTGATAGGCCTGTGCGCTATTTGTAAAGCATGTCTTGGAGCAGCCACCTAATTGAAGCGAATTGATTGTGACAATTTCTTGAAGGCGGCGCATTATACTAATTGACAACTGCGCCTTGAGGCTGTTTACGAGGATTAAGCGCTTAATAAAAAAAAATGGTAAATGTTAATATTATTATAAGAAATCAACTAAAAAGAATTTAGTCCCAAATGTAATGCAATTGACTGTATATGGAGCATAGGAGCAATTTGAAATTGTGCCGACACCAAATTTTTATTGACTGCGTTTAAAATGGCCTTAATGAGCTAAAATGTAATAAGATGAACCTAACTTGGCCACCAATTGTCATGGAAAAGTCCTACGCCCGCATATAACGAGTCGGCTGCTCCTATTTCAAGACTGGCGCGAACAAGATTAATTGGACTAAGGCAAGCCATGAAACACAGTGTCCGTGTGACTGAGTGTCCCTGCCACCCAACTAGCAAATAAGTTCAACATTGAGTGCTGTACCCAATATTTGTTTCAGCACTGTACCCAAATGGCCTCGTCTTAAAAAGACACAGTTTACTCCGTACATACATTAACATGGTGGTTAGGACTCTCTTACATGTGGGACACTGTGTTTCCTGCACCGGCCTTCAGGGCAAAGCAGCAATAAATTACGCAATAATAAAATAATAGACTGGTCAAAAGAAATTACACACAACTGCGATAAGTTAAAAGGAGTCAGGGCCGCCCTTTCGAATGACTTTAAATTGAATCATGAAAGTGCGGATACGCAATACCAGAACAGAAACTGCGTAAACCCGCTGGAGGAAAATCGACCAGAGCTATGGCTATAGACAGATCTCCTCTCACTTCAAAAGGCTTTAAGACAAACCACAAAACCAAAAAGTCGAACAAAAACAACGACCCTTAGTAACGAGTTATAGGCGAAAGTGATAAGCTAAAGGGAGGATAAGACCTTCGGTAACTACTTGCATGGAGGAAACAACTTTAAAAATTTCAAAACATCTACTGAAGATGCCAAAGAGACTGCACCTAAGCTGAGAGCCTATAAACTAAAGAAAATAGAACAATGAAACTAACTTGATTTTTGAAATAAATGCCTAAAATTTAGAAGCAAAACACGCTGAAACGCAAATTTTGGATAAACAGAAAATGAGATTATTGAAATAAAAATGACCCGAAAAACGAACTAGATCAGAATCACAAGACAAAACACAAAATGACAGTGGTAGATTTGATATCACGACATTTAACAAGATGGACAAATGATGCTCCTTTGACAATTGGATCATTTAAAATTTAACATATTGAACGACCTTAAAAATCAAACCTATGCCCTAAGGCACCACAAAAGCGAATAAAAAGGGGGGTTCACAGATAAAGGAAACCGAGCTAAATAAAACCACCTTGCAACCGCAATTCTAACAAACCCAGACTACTAACTTCATTTACTAGGTTTAAATATACGATCAAGCGTGCATAGACGTAGCAACAAAAGACTGACGATTTTAAAAAACCCGGACTATCAAATGCAGAACAAACCCTATCTATTATGACCAAGAGGGGAAGAATTTAAGCTTAAGTTTAACAAAGAACCAAACAAAATAAATTTTCGATACCGGTAACGACACTTATGAAAAACTAGGGCAAAAAATAACCTAAACTAAAACATTTACTTAAAAGACGCCCAACCTAAGGTCAAAAGCACGCGGGACAACAAGCACCTACAGGCCTACTATAAAAAAACTAAAAATTAGAGTGAGTGAGTGAGTGAGTTACATCTACAAGCGAATCAAAGAAGTATCCAACGTTCTTCAAGCTCAGAGAATACATACTCGTACACACACACACAAACACCAACACACACCCGCGCGGGCCAAAACAAATCCTTGAGTTCTTAAAGACCCCAAGGTATACAACCAATAAAAAAAAACGTTTAACACGAGGCACTTAGGCCTAATTGCATTGTTTACAACAAATTCAAATAATTCAGTGAGCGTTTGACATAAAATCGGCGGTATCAGTTACTATAGACTGAATACAAATTGTTGGACTACATGTAGAACGAACACCAGCGCGCGCGCGTGTAGCCTATGTGAGACAGGAGAAACAACCCAACTATTTTCGCGATGCGAAAATTACCAAAGCGTGCGTGAATCTCCAAGTCTCTTGAAGCGCAAAACGATGTGTGGGTACCGCGAGTCCAACTAATTTTAATCCCGCTGTAGTAACATCAACACCAGTGATAAAGTCAACAAGCCTAAATACATTTCAAGGGCAATAAAGTGAGGGTGATTATACAAGCATCGCAATAGCAGCTTATCGAGGATTGAGGTAAACCAACAGAGGGTGTGAAAAAGCATGTGTGATTGACCCCTGACTCAATGAGCTCACTGATGCGATGCATGAAGTTGTCAAAATGATTGAATAAGTTGATGATCGATATACATGAAAGTATTTTTAAAGAGAATTAAAGGCTATGTAATTACAGGTTGCATCACTTGAACAGACCAGAGAGACAGATCGAGATTAACAGTAGACTGAATGACCCAAAATTGCTAAGTGGGCAGCACCATTTAGATATAAACGTACCTGAAAATACATGTTCATGTCAAGGTTGTTGTGAGTAGGTCTGCCAATAGCTACTTCCAGCTTCACTCAGCAGTATTCGGCATTAGTAGATCCTGGAATATTAAATGAAAGCAAAGCCTGCATATCGCAAAAATCCAAGGAAGTTTACCAGTTTTAAATCTACAGTCCTGCGACGGAAATAGGCATGGATGACCATCGTTAATGGAGTAGGTCTGCCAACAGCTAAAACGGTACTACTATAGCTACCCTCCGCGGAAAACAGCCTTAGTAGATCCTGGGATATTAAATGATAGCAAAGCTTGCAATCTTGCAAAAATCCAACAAAGTTACTGGTTTTAAACTGCAGTCCTAAGATGGAAATAGGCATGGATGGACACCGAGACACGATAGTTCTACTGCATACAGAATGAACACAAAGGTAGGTGTAAATGAAATTTGCGTCAAAACTTTGCGACTTTGACTCCGCACAATATTTCCGACATCTGTAAGCACACTGCATCAAACACGTAAATCAGTTACTTGATAGCAGAATTTTGCAGAACCGATGCCACCTTACATTCAATGCGTTATTCGAAGCGAGTCAATTGATTATCAAATGCGCAACAGAACTAAAGTACGCTGAATTATATCAAGATTGATGAGATACTGACTGTATTTCTTCCTTTATTAAAATGGTATTACGACATCCAATTAAAGAGTATCTGCCTTAGAAATCCATGTGATGAGTACAATGTCCAGAAGAAGTTAATGATGATGACGCAGGTTAAAAGAAAAGTCCAATATGAGATCTAATCTCTTCTTTAATTAAACCGAGTATGACTTGGCTAATCTTGTACTGAAATCCGAATCCTAGCGATCCACATAGTAAGTTCAATGTAACTAGATTTCAAAGTTGATTTTGATGAGCCATTAAAATTCTGACCGCACGAAACGGGTTGTGAAAGCCAAGTGCTGAAACTGGCGCGAATGGGGATAAAAACAAACAAAAGCGCAACGTCATAAACAAGACGCCGAGTAATTGGTTAACACGAGCAAGGAACAAAATGGCAACACCGTGTCGAGATAACTGGATTTATGCTAACCGCAGGCTGGTACCATAAATCGATCTATTTTTAATTACTACACAAAAAATTATACTTTCGAAATCTCTGAATCAGCCTTAAGCCAGTCCCTTCGCTGTGTGAGGATGGCCCGGGTCTCGACTAGTGGCCACATAGTGACCACGAGTAGTACCGGGATCATGTAAATGTGTAACCTATTATGTTTGGCCAATCCGCCGTCATTTAGTACCGTTCAACTGCCTTCTCGTCCACCTCCCATGTAAAGTATGTTGGAAATCGTTTGTTCGAACGAGACGAACAGATCGACATGCGGTCGGAGTGTTGCTAGGAATAATTGGCGTCCCGCTGGTGGGGGGGTCCATTCCACTGACGACCCGGGCCTTGGGGCCGTATTAATTTGATGACACTCTCCGCCCGTGACAGGGCGTCTGCTAGGACATTGTCCAATCCTATGAGGTGCTGCATCTGCAAGTTGATGCCCTGTTTCTGGCACCATAGCAGCAGGTGGTGCGTTTTGCTCTTGATTGATTGATTTTGAGCATAAGTATAAAGGTAAAACTTGTATTTTGATATTGAAAGTTACAAACCAATAGAGGCTCTCTTGTTCATGCATCATTGTTTGGTGTATAGAAAGTAACGCAAGTTACGCAGAGGTGTACAGTCAAGGAAATGTGTGGTTTTATTCAAATTAGTATAACATGGGGTTTGGCACGAACAAATTATTTTTTTTTTAATTTTGACATTCATAAACTGCAACAAATTTTAGTAAAGTTATTTTTTTATTGAGCATGTATTGATCAGGATGATGCTAACTTTGTAGATCACAACATCCACTCGGACGTTGGATAAAACAACTTTGACGAATGCGGTTGTACATCAGTGTGTTATCACACGGTTCAGGTCACGGGTACAATCGTAACATTGCCAATTGGTTCAGGGGAACCTCTAAAGTGCAATTTGGACCGTCGCAAGTGTCTTATAGCACTAGCATGTAACATTATCTACCATGGTTTGGAAACATGAGGTTGTTTTGTGGTCACCGTACAAGTTCTTTGCCATCAACAGATAAAATAGCACAAAGAGGAAAGTGGATTAACGCGTTAAAAAGACATTTAATCAGGAGAGGACAATAGATTTCGTTGCTTTTCAAAATATATATCACAGACCACGACACAGGTTAGCATATATATAACATTTCAGTCCTTGATTAGAAAATGATAGATGATACATTTTCATTGTGATGAAGTTTACAAGTAAAGTTCATACGTATTTCTTAATAAATTGCATGACTACCGTAATTCATAGTGCACCTTATATACTTTTGTGGCTTACTTATGTGTAGCAAGATGAATTTATTCGTAAACGAGGACAGATATCTACCTTATGAAAAAAGTAGCTCATTACAAGTCAAATCGTGAAGGTGATAAAACTTGCAATCTTTTCATCTGCGTGGGCAATATCGTGGCCCTGCACTCCCCGATGAAAAGGAATCCGAATCTGATTTTGTTCTCATCCACATACCTGGCTGATTGTTGTTGAGTATTATTAGCTTCATTGTATGTTAGAGACTACGTATATTCAGAGATCACATATATTCGGGAAAAGATATTGGGTTTTATTAATTTATGGGAATTTGTTTCGTCATTTTGTTTTTGTTTTTTTATACTTTTACACTGGGGCTTTTGTCTTATCTTGTTTACAAAGCCATGAAATTTGTTAATCATTTGGCTATTTGATCTCCGGCATCATTTTTTTTTATTATTAATTTCACGCTTTATTCCGTAGTGGTTAAGGCAAACCGAAATATAAACAAAATACATGTAGATATTTATATAGCATCTTATACAATTAAGTCTCAAAGTGATATACATCTGTTACTAGGATATGTCACATTTTCACATATTAGCCAATTATAACATCGCGCAGTTACTTCTGGGTGGAGTGAGATAAGCGAGATAACGTGTCTTGCCAAGATTCAGATTTAGATTCAGGGAAACGACACGGTAGCCATGGCGGGGCTCGAACTCACAGCTTAAACGGAATAATGATCATGAGTCCTGTGATTTACTATTGAACCACACCTGCTCTCTGAAAATTCATTTGTACGACTGTACGTATGATTCAAAATCCAGCCTGTCGCCCAAGTACTATTATCCTCTGTGAATATTCTTGGACTGGGTCTTTTGGCACGAGTTTGCACAATAGGCAGACCATCTTGTCATTGTCCTCATCCCTGCCTACACATGCAGTTCAAATCTATGTTAATCAGACCATATGAGAATTCATGATGCCAGCAAACACAGCTTTTTTTCTTTGTGTGTGTGTTTTTGTTTGTTTGTAACAAGCTATTTAATTAATGATTTCAGTGCTTTAAATTTTTTTGGGATTTCTATAACTTAGAGAACACGCCTTTTCATGTTTTTACTCTTCCAATCGCCCTTTCACATTATCACATCATATTAGATCAACTTCGATATGTACTTGATAGTAACAATAATACTTATTTAATCATGAGTATATTTTTTTTAGATCCCGAATCAGGATATGTTCCAGAAATCTTTCGACCAGCTTTTTTGAGGTCACAGGGATTACTTTGCTCTCTCGTTTACAAGAAAATAGTACATGTTGGCGTATCTCCCGACTGTTAATCTGCACGTTTGGGTGGGTTCAGGCGGGATACCTCCTCCACCACCAACCGTGTTCTGAAAAAAATGTTTTGCCCCTAGAATGCGCAAAAGCGGATCGGTGAATAGTCACGCAATTGATGCTTGTAGAAGTTGGGAAGTAACTTTATGTGTGATGCTTTATGCCGTTGTGTGTTGCTAGGAATGTTCACTCAACAGTGCTTTCAGCGAATACTTTGCCTTGCGAACTTTATATCGAAATTCAGCTATACATGGCAAAACACGTGCAAGTTCTCCAAACTTCACAACAATTGACTAAGGGTGCACAGATTAAGGTAATACGATTATAACCAAGACTGTTCTACTTATAACTTTTTAGGCAAAAACCAAGCGACAACTCCCGGGCATTTGGAGATATCTCGGAAGGCGACAGAAATCTTAAATCGTTTTGTCCCTTTCATGACTCTTATCAAATTGATATTACCACTGATCGCCAGGAACGATTGTGTATTGCCATGGAAAAACCCATGTATCAAGATTAAAGATAGCTCCATGTAATAAAGATTTGTTGTGTATAGGAATTGCAAAAAGCCGAACCTTTCTAATGGACTTTAGGCCGATTCTTTTATAGATGAATGCTAATGCTCTCATCGACAAATGCAGAGCTAGCAACACTTAAACTATTATTTGGTAATGTATATTATTTACCTCCTCCTCTTTCCATTGTCATTCTATCATCTCTTTAGATTTAAGTATTAGTTTGTTTCTTTATATGTAACTGGGGAAGGATTTCTAACAGGGAACAATAGCTTGTTTGTAGTATACCATGCAATAAATAGCTATGGATTTTCCTTAGAGATTTTGTTAAGGTATGGTGCAGGCTTAAGATAGCAAAAGGGTGATTTCAGGGTCACTTGTAAAGTACTGGCGTGTGACACCCCCAACGTGTCGGAAAAATCGGTATTAACCCTCGTCCACCCCCCTTCAGGTTTTTTCCCGGCTTGCTAAAACTCCTTTTTTGGTGCCAAATTATTTTATGTAATTGTCAATTGACATGTTACGCTCCTTTTCATCCAAAAACAAACATCCACCGGGGTATAGGTAAGATACAGGGTGATCCCAAAGTGATGGATAGGGGGTGGTAACCACCCCCCCCCCTTCGGAAGAGAAGTACCAACATGCCTAACACAACACAGGAACATCACAGACACTTGATTTTGGTACCAATAGATAGCTATGGTCCTCCTCTTTCCATTGATACCAAAATGAGTACCAACATGCCTAGGATTACGTCACAATGACGTCATAAATTTCGCATGTCAGCAAACTGCCATTTCCATAGACACACACAGTAAAAAATTCAATTGTTCGCCAAAAAGGCTAGGGAAATCAGATTGTCATGCTGTTTTTGACTCTACTTGATGGGAAAGGACTACTTTTATATAATGAAGCCCAAATTTACAGGAATCGGGTGTTCAGTAACGAAAATCACAGGGGGTGGTAACAACCCCCCCCCCCCCCCCCTTCGGCAGTTTGTGTTTACAAAAAATGACTCAGATAGACGAGTGTTAATGTAAAAGTAGGTTGAATATTTGAAGGAAAGAAATTATTTTGTCGTAATAAATGCTTATTATACGTATAATTCCCATTATATCTAAAATTCGTTAGTAATATTTTGTCCCCCCCCCAATTTAAAATGGCCTAAAACCACCCTTGATGGTGTTCTCTAGATAATGGCAGTGTAATGTTAAGATAGACCTCTGCGATTCTGTTCCACTTTATCAGTCTACTTGGCTGTAAGAATTCTGTTTAGTATCCATCCATATTATAGGTTTGTTTAATTGCTACGAGAGGATTGTTTCGGATCCTAGGTAACTTTCGTAATCCTTTGCACACAGATGTACAGGGTGACCCAATAAAAACTTTATCCAAATTGAAAGGGATATTTTTCCACTTTCTTTAATTTGATATCTGTTGATTTTATTTTATGATAAAGAATGGTGTAATAGAGAGCATCTTACCTGAAATTTGTTGGTCATTTGAGGGAGAGTGGTTCTCAAAAAATGGTCAGTGGAACATCATTTTGGATGAGTGGTTCATCAAAATTATGTTCCACTGACAATAAGTCAACAAAACAATTTTTCTTAGGCATGATTGAACAACAATTGCAACATCAAAAGTAATTTATCTTAACGGTCTTCCTTTAGTTTATATCTTGCACATATCCTCCCTGATTTGCGATGCACTTGGTAGCCCTGGAGTGCATGTATTGAACAGCTTTTGATGTTACACGCGTCCTCCTAATTGCAGTAAATGCATCGTGTATCCGTCGTCTTAGTTCTGGCAATGTGTTCGGGGGACCCTCATTGTAAACTCCAGCTTTTGCATCACCCCATAGCCAAAAATCTAGCGGAGTTAGATCCGGTGACCAAGGGGGCCATTCCACCGCATGCGCTAACCCAATGATCCGATTTGGGAAGAGTTCCTGAAGGCGGTTTCTAACCATTACCGACCTTTGTGCGGGTGCACGCTCCAAGTTTTTTTTTGAAGATATTCACTTTTTGGCTGCCATCTATTGATGAAGTCATGTTACAACTTTACATGTATCATACTACATTTATTGTGTCTACAACAATAATCTACTTCTTCATGTTTATTGATTTGTTCGCAGTATTTGCTTGATAATAGGGGGCATATTTTAAAATTATTTTTAGAAATTTTGGCTTGAATTTTGAATTTGAAGTATGACTCAAATCTTACCACCAGTTCCATGCCTTGTTCATTGGGTTCCGATGTATATTAATTAACTCCATAGTTTTGATAATAAAGGGTCGAATAGATATTAGCATCTATGACAACGCCATCTTGGTTTCTCCAACGCCAAAGGGTGCCAAGGTGGCACCGGCAGATTCCAATTCTACACACCCTTATATATCACGTCCGCAACAAAATTGTGTATACTCCAACTTTACGGTCAGAGGCCATAACTTGGAAACCCAGAAAAGGCGCCGTGTCTGTTGATTTGCCATTGCAAAACGCCAGCCTACGTTGAGGATCATCTGCTTCTAAAGTATGGCGTCTCACAATTTGTATGGATGCGCAATTGATGTCATATAATTAAAAATGCGCTGAAATGACGATCTGGGGACATTTGTGACACGGTTTCTCTTTCATTGCTTGCTCGTGTGGGTTGTGTTGCGAAGCTCCTGACCTACACTGAGTGTTCCGCAGGTGTTTTATGACGCCTCCTAGCCCGTCCTCTTCTCCTTTGTTGACGTTTTTCAAAAGTTCCCTCTGCTTCAACAGTTTTCGTCATGGTAAAAATAGCACTGAGGCAGCTCACCAGGGAACTTGTTTGGCCATTGCGTTGTTCAGCTACATAGCTGGTAGTCAATCTTAACCGCGAAGGCTGCCTGTTGTGGCGTAACTTGAGGTGCCATTACTATGAGAATGTTAAAGGTTCTCGTTCAAGATGATATGCTGCTTTAAGCACATAATGCAAACCTGCCTACAGTAATGATTTAATGTGAAAAAGCCCACCCTGACACAAGAGAGAAAACTCTTATTTAGCAGCAACTGCTGCTATGATTTCAGATTTGTACAGCCGCGGTGCCAAACATGAGGTGCACTTATCATTCCATCATTAATCCCATGGACAAGTCTGTTTTGCTGACTCATTGTTCGTTGGACTCATATCTTCAACCTTTTTTAACAATTAATATTTTTTTTTTCAGGGCAAGATGCTCAATTACCTATCTTTTATGATAAAATAAAAGTCCACATAATCAAATTACAAAAAGGTTGAAAAATAATCACTTTCATTTTGGGTAATTTTTTTATTGGAGTCCACTCCGTATGTATCGTATGATCATATTCCCTTTCCCACACGCAAGTTGCATGGAAGAAAGAAAAGAATCTGTACATCATAATCAACATCCGCGATAAGACTTTAAGGGTTCCTTTTTAAAGGTTGTCACCCTTACCGTGTTATACATACGTTCAACCCAATGGGATAGTTTAAATAGTTTTTGCCAATTTATATCAAACCATATTAACAAATTATGTATAAATGAAATATGTGTAAAATCCGGATTCACCTCTGATTTCCCGTAAAGCAATCACAATTATATGATCAATATACGATGTGGTTTCATGTAGCTCTATGTTATAAGGAAAGTAAACCCTTAGAAGGAATTGCACACTCGAGTTTCAATTGATGTTATAGTCACGCGGATGTGGATTAAGGACGAAAACAAATTATTCTTACTAAATTGGTGAAATATGAAGGAAATCACTTCCCACGCATATAAAACAACACAAATAATAACACTCCATAACGCCCCTTATGTAGAAACGTTGTCATTGTCATGGACTATAATAAATCATGCTTATTGTTGTGTATTAGAGTATCCGTTACTTCGTGGCTGACGGAACCGCGGATTACAGAAAATGAAAGGGGGCATTTTCAAAATTCACAAAAATGAAACCATCTCTGTCAGTGTATTGACAAATACCTAAGTAGCTTTAGACGGGGTCAAGGAAAGAACATTCATTTGATATATCTGATCGTGTAAACAGCCTCAAAGCAGCATATGCTATCATGTCTCTCCCTTGTTATACTTCAACACCGTATGGTTTACCTTGAGTGCAACCATGTCTTGGATCAGTTGGGTAGACCACTGATTGGATAGCAGGTGTCATCTGTCGGAATTGACATTGTACGGCAAATCGATTTCATCTGCTCACCCCAAGCAAACATGTCACATTTAAAGGGGTATAATGGAAGATGGTGAACGTTCTGACCTTGTTTTCTTTCGCTACACTATTTATTGTCAGTGTTTTTTATTAAACATTACAAAAGCGTATGTCTGTTCAGTTTGTTTGTCCACAAGGATGAACTTCCCAATGAACATTTATAGCACAACTTTTGAAAAAATATTGGTGCGTGAATTATTCTAAATCTTGACCCTCGTCTTACCAAGGGGTGGGGGGTGTTACTACCCCCCCCCCTTCGTGAACATTTGCTCCTACGGACACCCAGTCTCTGGAACCTACTGTCCGTCGGAACACTAGCTCCATCTAATAACCTTGGCCGTGGGACCGTCTTTGTAACCTACGTCTGTAGGACACTCACTCATTGCAACCCGTGTCCTATGTACTCTCATTATCCTGATATTAGCTGTCCTATACATACTATTGCTGAAGTATTGATGAAGTTATACTGTTCTGAAACAAATAATGTATATGACTATGACACTCCTATTTTGGGGCCACTCATATTCATTACTCTATCACAAAATTGAGCGTCCCCAGATCCTAGGACTCTGTATTACTGTGGACATGAAGTCCTATGCCCTAATATATTTATAAATATATAATAAGAACACTACCAACGAAGGCATTATGACTTAAAATGCAAAATGGTGTAAAGTTTTTCTGTCAACAATATCCCGATCTGAAAGGATTAAGCTGCGTTTTCTTTTTTTCCTTTGATTGCTAATCTCTATGAAACCGGGGACTGGAAAAAACTAGACCCGACAGGATCCTTAAAATATCTCGGTTGCACCTTTTAATTTGAACTAATATCTCTTCTTCATATGCTGAATTCACTTCCTAATCGTCGCTGGCGGGAAAACCTCATATGTGCAATTTTGTACCTTTAAGAGCAAATCCTCACATGTAGTAAAAACGGTTACATGACAAAAAACCTCATCTTACCTGTTCGGAGCACCAAAACTGAGACTTTTGCTGTAGCCATTACTAGAAAGGTTTTCCTTTCTAGAATATATTTAGGATGATATTTACTCCAGATTCTGAAATAAAGTGCCATATATTTACTATCATATTTGGCATGAACTTCAAGCTAGACCCGATGTGACCAAATGCACATAGAGTTATTAGCAACTGGGGGCCCCCTTTTTACATATGATGTTTTGCATTGACCTCTGGAGTTAATATGAGGTTTTTCCCGCCCAGTCGACGTACATGTTGCTTGTGTCTCTAGCCCCTGCATGTATGAATACCCATGAAGGAAAATCATTTCTTAGTGGTCTGAACTAATCTTCAATGTCATCTGTTTCATAGTCAGGCCCTACACGTATGACATGATATATGGCGCTAAACATCCAGTATCTCCGTAATCTAATATCCTCCGATTGGCAATCCGTGCTCAATAGTGGTTCTCTAAAGGCATTTAGAATGGCGAACATCAACACGGTTAAAGTTTTTTTGCCATAACCTGGTTGACATTGGTGTGCGCGTGTTTAGACCGTGTAAAATCCAAATTGGACATTTATAAAAAACTAAATATTATACATACCATTAAAATTTTAAAAAAATAGAACAAGAGAGCAGCCTACCGCTCTTTTGATAAACAAAATTATTTTAATATATAGTGAAACCGTGTAACAATGGCACGGCAATGCCATATATTCCCTGAAACCTCAAACCATCCTACCATCATCATGCTGTACCTCAATGTTCATATTAGGGCACTTCCCTAAAAGCGACTTCCAGACACTTCGATTACATTTGGTAAAAACCTTAACACACTTTGGCATTGAGCCACTTCTCCGCCTCGAGGTCCGAGATGTGAATTCATTATATGACCGGAAGGCCACCATAAACAGATTCGTTCACTGAATCCTCCATAGGACGCCTAGTTATTATGTGTGCGATAGTGGTCTATTGTTTTGAAGGTTTTTTTATTTTGCTACAAATGCCACGAATTAAATAAAAGAGATCTAAGGTTAGTATTTATTTTCCCGTTCATAAATAAGAGCTATTATATTTAGTTTGCATTTTTATATTACTTACTATGCCCGTGAAACGGCAATAGTATCGCTTATGCTGTTTTAGTCTCTCCTCTTCTTCCGACCATCGCCTTTTCGCCTTCTTCTGCCAAAGGCGGCCGATATTGACCAAAATCGGTCAGAAGAACCACTGACCCAAGCTACATCCGGGGTGTACATAGTTTTTGACCCTTTGACCTCTCGTAGGGGTCAATAGGGGTCAAAAACTAAAAATCTTTGGAAGCCTACTTCTATAACAGATAAGGTGCACTACTGCTGAAAATTCTGCACGAGCATCGTCTTTGTCAGTGTAACAGCTTTACACAGAATTACATATCGGAACTCATTTAACATCAAAATGGCGGCCATTATCTAATTATATTGGCAACATTCTATATTCTCAAAATCGATAACACTTGGATAGGTGATGTTCTGTGCAAATGTTGCGGATCATGTCGAGACGAATCATGACAGAATATTGGCGCCAGGGGTCACGGTTTATATATTCAAATGAGCTAATTAATATGCACAAACGCTATAAACCTCATCACCAAAGTATATATTTTGTCAAATGTGTTCACAAGTACCACTGGGAAAAGCTCTATTTCTTATTGCACAATATGGGGGTCAAAGTTCAAAATGGGGATCATCTAGGGGTAAATATAAAAGAAGCTTAGTTGAACCTACATATCTATGCCATCTTGTAGGATCAATGAAAAGTGAAAAAGTGTCCACAGTAACCCGCGTCAAGAGCCACGTTAAGGTCACAGGTCAACATGAAACTCGTGCATAGTAGTCCTGAGGTCAAAAACTAAAAATCTTCTGAAGCCTACTTCTTCTAGAGAGTAGGTCGCTGATGACGAAACTGCGCATGAGCATCGCTATGGCCATTGTCTACTGTTGTGCACAGATAAGCGATCGTAGCTCTTAACATCAAAATGGCCGCCATAGCTAAATTAATATGCAAAAATGTTATATCCAAAAAACAATAAAACTTAGATCGGTGATTTCCTGTGCAAAAAGTACGGGAATGTAAGACGAATCATGTAACAGAATATTGGCCCCAGGGGTCCTTGTAAGATGCAAATGAGCTAATTTATTGCATAACCACTATAAACTCATCAACCAACATGAAGGTATTTAACGCCAAACTTGTTCCAATAACCGATTGGATAACGCTCTATTAATCCATTGATTCGAAATTCAAATGGGGTCATCGGGCTGCGTCAAAGTCTAAAAGTTTTTTAATTGATGGATCTAACATTCTATATGCCTCGTGTAGGCCTCGAATGCAAAATGAAAGGGTCAAAGTCAACAACAACTCGACATTTGCACTATGACTTCATCATAGCGTAAAGGGCATAGTCTCCTGGAGTTGTCCTAATTGATTAACTCTAGTTATGCGTTTTCTCTATATAAGATAGGATCACTATTTGTTGTAAGTAAAGTTTTGTTCAGAATAGCTTCCAGATAACCGGGTTTTGCAGACGTGGGGTTGGGAGTGGCATTCGTATGTGGTGTATTTTGTACTCATTCGATCGATCCAGGCATAAAATATTTCACATTCCAGGGTACAAAATACGCCTCTTTAATTATAACTACGTTTACGCTTTTCTTTTATGACCGTTTAGCGCTTACAGACATATTTTCAGGCAGGTATTTTAAACTTATTTTCGCTTGGCAGAGTAAAACAATATGTTACTTTTGGGTAATGAGGGTGGTACTGTTTGAATTCATTGCAAAATTAAGGCAAGTATTTGTGAGAGGCCATGGAAAACGTATTCAGGAATATAGGGAGGAGCCAATACAAGCTCAGTTAAATATCTGACATGTGACCTTAAAAACGATCGATGCACTTCCTTTTTATGTGATGCCAAAAACATTCCGTCCGTTTTTTGAAATTGGGTGGGGGTACAGACTACAGAGTCCTAATTATAGATAATACAACGATAGTGGCGATTTGGTTGAGGTGATGTACAGACGAATTATGTTCAGCCAGCCACAACGCGGTGGCGGTAGAATTTAAACAAAACAATGTTATCAATTTGAATGGTTATTATAAATTTCAAATATTGCAGCCATCTTTCAGGTGGAAGTGATCTGTGAACTATGCATCAACATGATTATGCCACCTCTAGTGGATCATTCTAATGTTCAGGTGTGTTTTTGCTTGGTTTCTTCTCCCTTGGATTTGTTATTGAAACCTAATACAAACGTACACAGAAGACAAATTCAAACAAGCATAACAAACAGGAAAAAAACACAAAGAATCTCACAACATTTAAACAAACAAATAAAACAAACGCAGAATACCAGACCAGGCTGTGGTGAGGTACGTATACTCGGAATAGTCTATTAAGTTTAATTTCTGAAATTGTCACCACTGAAATGGGATTTTGAAAAAAATAAAATGTTGGGATTTATTTACACAGATGAGATAGAGATAATTTTAGAATTCGAAAAGGGAGTTAATATTGACATAATTGACGCCATGTTTTTAGCTGGGAGCTTTCTAAACATTGGTTAACCTGATTGAGATGTATTTAGTATTGTTTCCATCCGTTTCTCTCTCTCTCTCACGTTCTTTCGCTTCTCTTACCTCTGTCCTATTGTGATTTCAAGATTCTTCAAAACAAATCACCAACTGATTCGAAATTTAATGCTTATCATGGGTGATAGTTGTCCTATAGTTTTCATTCCGAATTGATTAAGCAAGGCTTACAACTCGCTGGTTGGCTTTTGGAAGTATCATTGGAATGTAATTCAATAACTGCCCCATTCGGCGTCCACAATCAGCATACCCTCATTTTACAAAACACGTTTCCGAGAAAATCGCAATTAAAATTCTACCGCGAAATTCATTTCTATACGGTAAAACGAAGCATAAAAGAACTCTACACTTTTACTGTTTTGAAGGAATACCTTTAAAAGTGAAAACATAAAAAAAATAAAAAAAATAAAAAAAATTATATTATCTTACTTAGGCCTACAAATTTATAATGTGTATGTGAAATCCACAATAATGTATATTGCAAATACGAACGCATATACGCCGTGTTTTTTCAATGTACGTAAATAATCACTAATAGACTGTTTACGAAAGAACGATGTAAATACGTCAAAATAGGGTCTGTAATTGGGAATCCGTTTTATTTTGTGATCGGCAAATAGAACGCATATCAAACACTGTAAATAAATTAATGGCGATTTTTTAAATAACGCCAGTATGTGAAATCGCGATATAATATTTTGAGGAAAATAACAAAAATCTGTAATTATAAAACTAATATTATTAGGCATCCTCACATTTTTAAACTTTGTGGATGGCAAGACTCGATGACAAAAGTAAGTAGGCGGATTTCGCAAAACCTCAAAAAGGTGAAATACGACAGTAGTGTATAGCCAGTCAAATCATACTACCTTGTTCAGGAGCTGCCGCAAACTTGTCTGATTTCGTAATCACACATGTAATGACTATCAGGGCGCTGTACAATACCAAAAAATGCACTCACCTTTGATATCAAGGATCATTCGTCGTGGCCACGACATAGTGTCGAATTTGTTTTTTTGGCAATTGATTTCATACATAGTTGATTCTGGTTGCATTTTATGTACTCATTAATTGTACCACAAAATAAAAGTGAATTACATCTCCTAACCAAAATAGCCGAAGTCGATAAACACCCATTTGTATAAAACGGGTTTCACAAACAATCGAGTACGTATTCGATAGCTTTGCGTGTCCAATCTCAAAGCACACATATAAATTGCGAACGAATACGTATTCGCCTGGACAAAATTGCCTACTTAGTGATCAAAATCGATAATCAGGTCTGTCGAGATTTAGGGCAATCGTTGGGAATTTATAGCTTCTTCATGAGGGATTGGTTATGTTTATGTTACATTTTAATTTTGTTGTGTTTAATTAGTTGTTACTTGTCATAATTGAACCTACGGTCCGTGCGTCGTGAAAAAGAACTATCCAAGTGTTGTAGTTTTAACATTTGTACAAATAAACCAAATTTATCCCTTTTAGTGGGACATAGTGACATTAACCCTCGTATTACCAAGGGGAGCCTGTGGAGGAGTTACCGACCCAGGTAAACTTCCCTCCGGTGCGCAAAACGTAACAACTTCGTTAATGTCCCTTCCATATTTTCACATCCTTCTGCTCATTTTGGGCGAACAAATGTGAAGGGTTAGCACCGTCACCGGGGTTATATACCTGTACCCTACCCATTATGAAAATGTTAGCATTTGATTGGTACAAAGCGTGTACGTTACTATTTATTATTTTTATATACAGGTATCTACAATGTTAGCGTTCCTTCTAACGTATTTTACACCCAAATTTATGGTTTTTTTTTTTAAAAAAAAAAAAAAAAAAAAAAAAAAAAAAAACAATTAAAGATATTAATTAAGGAGCCCAAATTTGTAAGAGGTGCAATTTTCCTGAATTCGTTGTTAATCGTGGTCAGTCTGCGCTATTTTTTACAACGACCGATAATGCAACATAAATGGTTTCCCATATTAACCGCTTATGGAAGTCCTTTTTGTATACAATTTTCACTGTTTGTAGCATAAACACAGTGCAATAGACGATGTCGTCGTCGTCCTCGTCAGGCACATAATCATCATCATCCTCAATCATCATCATCCTCATTATCATCAGCAATCATCGATCAGGCTCAGCAGCATCTCATCATCATCATCATCATCACCATCATCATCGCCGCCTCATCCGCCGTCGTTCATCGTCATCATCGTCATCATTTCCCCAAATCGTCTGACATCGTCCATATCATCATCATCAATCATCTCATCATCCGATCGTAGCATCATTTATCGTCGATCAAGCTTGATTTTTCCTTATTTCATCGTATTTGCCACCATCAATCACACCGCCATCGTTATTCTTATCATCGTGGCATCAGCGACATCATCATTGTCAAAATATTAAAGGAACCCGTTATAGCTATAGTAATCTCACCATACCATCATTAGAACTCAACGGATTCAGTCATGAATACGTATGCGACTCCTAAAACACAGCGAATCAAACAGTTGGGTTTTTACAAACTGTCCGAATCCCATTCAGTGGCCATTTTGAATAAAAAACCGTTTGTTTCTTCTTGGTATTTTAATCCTGTCGTCAGTTAGTAACCATTCATGTTCTTTAACATAAACACCACTTAAAATAGCATTTCCTTTTTAATTTTCATTTAATTACCCGCATTCATAATTAACTGAAATACTTTAAAAACGCCGTATCCCCTCAGAACTATCATTTATGCTGATTCGACAGTATGCAGAACCCACGGCGATTTATCATTTGACCTTAGTTATCATTTATAACGCCATAAACGGATGTTTTAAACGAGTAATTAAAGTTCTACCTGGGGTTCATCATTAGTGACAGATTACTGGAAAATGCATCTTTTAGCTGAATTTGGTATTTCCATAAATCATTGTGTAGAGTGTGTGACATTTAAAGTTTTGTATTTCATTAATAGTGTTCTGATGGCCTACGTTAAGGCAAATCTCGCTATGGGAGTACAGGGACCTATATACTTGAGTTCATTTTAAATTCAATGTTTCTATACAATATTGCAAGTCGTCTTGCATAAAATTTGCGGATTGTACAGTCTCTCCTAATCCTAATGTTCTTCTCTGTGTTTTTACTTTGACTATTCCCTGCTTCTGACCCAGGATTTGAAAGAATGACCTCGTTTTACACGCTTTATTCTGGTACAATTGACAGAAGATGATATTTTTGTTTCACACACATTAAATTTAATCGTTTGATGTGTTTTGAAAATTATCTTGATAAATGTACATTTCGCAAAGTGGAAGGCCTGCATTGCTTGTTTTTTTCGCAAAACGGCAATATAGGAAAAACAACTATTTCATTATAGGATATATGCTCTATTTGATACCCGTTACATCTTATTGGACCCAGCCAGGATAAATCAACCAAAGCTTTTATTGAAGATGTGACTCACTAAAGCCCGTGCAATACGTGACAGAATGGAATGTTGAGAAAATTAGGGGTTAAACATGTACCATTCTACGTAGTTAGACATATTGAGCAGAGTTTTGCCCAAGTAGGTCTAGACTGCTAATACCAGTTAACACCTACGTCACTTCTTATTGTTGCCTGCGATCACATTCCTGCGAATCGTTTTATGGCCCATATTATGAAAACTTTAAAGATACCATTGCCCAGGGTAAACATCCAGGCCGACCTATTTCAAGATACCAGGCCCTACATTGTTTACAAACATTGCTGTTAACTGGTCTATAGTTCAATAACGAAAACATGTACCCTATTAAACAAGAAATAAAATACAAACAGAGACATAGGAACAAGTGACCGTTTATTAAATTGGGATGCATCCGGCGTACTAATTGCCCGTATTACCAAGTTTACTAGTGTCTATACAAAGGTGTACATTTTTCGTAGAAACAATGAGGGTTGAGTAGGATTAAAAACTAGATCAACAACGGCTTGTATGTCCAAACTACATTACTTCTGAATATCGAGAGGCAGACAAATTCTCAACTTCACTAATCTAACCGACATTTCTCCGTTCTCCTTGTAGAGATGCCAAAACATTCCGCAATCCGCGGGGTAACTATGTCATATGCATTCTCTCACATCAATCGCACCACATTCAGGCTTATTGATGATCTTTGAAATAATGCCATATAAAATGGGGATAAAATATAAAGGGGAGGAGGCGATGTCAAAGGGAAAACACTGTGATGGAGTATCAAATCGTGAAAACTAATCGATACTGTAGGATGAATAAGGTTTCGTTATTGAGTTGCACGTTTGGGCAATCTAGTTATGAACATTAAAATAATGAAGTTATCATATTACTACTTGAATAACATTAACGTATTTACAAGTATACAATATGAGCAACCACTGTCTGCTATCCGACTAATAGCTGATACTCAATATAGTGCAAACGAGCGTCAGGAAATCTGATGCTGATATCATAAAATGTTAAGAACAATTGCAAACATTGAAAACTAATTCTCTCTGCAAGATTTCTAGACAGAATCTGAGGCATTCATTTAATGATATGATATCGGATATAATCTGAACCGTGAGTTTGTAAACAAGTAACGGTGGTAATTTATTAAGCTTTGTGTGAATATTGTTTGTATTATGTTTAGCCTAATTAAATGGACCAAAGGCATGACATCATGATAAGGACTCTACTGAAATCACTTCCACGAGTGTGCACAACAATTTGGATTTACAACAGTAAAAACATGAAGATTCCCCGTGGGGGGTTGCAGTCTGTGGCAATTTCTGAACAGAAAGCAGGTTTTCACATTCCTGACAGATATACAGTGTATCTACATGTTTTTACGACACAATTCCAAAAGCATCAGACCAGGGATTCAGGCATGTTACTTTAGGCTTGTAGTAAAGGTATTGATCCGGCAAGTGAAAGATTGATTAGCCGGGATTAGCACATAATAGCAATGCTCTGTGAACTGATGACAACATGCTTTTCAAGTTTGGTAAATCTGGCAGTAATGTCAGCATCCTTGTTCCGGAATTGCCAAAAATGAAGCCCCCCCCCCCTCAACCATAACTCTCTGTTTTCAAACTCGTGGAAGTGATTTCAGTAAAGGGTTTTTTTTTCATACATCCTACTCTTGGGTGAATTCTTACTCTTACGATACAGAACGGCTTTTCAAAAAATATAATTAGAGAGAGCCCAAAAATGGAAAACTGAAAAATATTATTCCATTGGATTGTATATTCCTATATTAAGTGAAGCCGATGTGATGTATAACAATTTTCAATAACTAACCACTTTACATGTAGTATAGCCAAGGCGATCATACACCTTCTAAGTGTGATGTTTGTATTCGTGTCAAGCTTACCCGGAAGAGTCGAATCTTATTAAAACGCTGGTTGCGATCTCGTTATCAATATTTTAGCGGCAGCCCTGAATGACCTGCTACTCGGGTTCACGGGTCCAGTTTAATAAGGGAGGTTGAAAAGAACCACAAAATTTAACGAGAACGCGTATTTTTATGCTGTCTATTTAAATTCACTCTCATTTTGACAGATTTTCACTAGACAGACCGTAAGAATAGCCGTTCGCTTTAGACCGTTAATGGTTTATTTTCGCAACCTGCAATGACAGGAGCATTTCTCCGTCTGTTCAATTCAATCGAAAACACCAATACCTTTGTCCAAAATAATTTGTCAATCATTGTTCCTTTAACATATGTATGTGCTACACCGTTTGAACTTTAAAATGTTGTTATGTGCAGCCGATGGGTAAAAGCTACTCTATTTGAAATTATTTGCGTTGGAAGCCAACGTTTATGATACAAATGGTTTTCAGGAACGCAACATTTGTTAGCTCTATAAACTACATCTGTTAGGCTTGTCGTTTTTTTACTTCCAACTCTAACATTGCAAAGCGAACGATGGCATGACAGCTCCGCGGTGAGCGTACGATATTGGACTTCAAACACCATAAAAGCTTAAATGTCGTTCCTATGGCATATGCCAATTTGTCAATACATCGTTATCTTATTACTAATGTACACTAAGGAACAATATAATTATGTAGGATAAATTAAAATCTCTGTCTCTAAATAAATATGTTTTCATGCTCGGCTTTACCATTTTGACCACCAGCACATTAGGCTTATGGATAAAAAAATGAAATAACGTAAATAAACTAGAACGATAAAATAAGTAAATAGACAACAATACATTCGAGAGTGATATCCTTATTTTCACCAAGCCATATCGTCGCCCGCACACACACGGTTCACCTTTGGAAATCTTAATATCCAACATGAAAGATTGTTTATCGAAGTATTGCAGAAAAAAAAAATCAAATCTACAATCTATGCTTACATCGAAATAAAAGAACCAAAAAAAAAAAAAATGGTACTAATTCCTGCATCTTGTCGAGGATGTACGTGTTCGTATTGTTGGTCCTCCTCCAACTTTAGTTGGCAAAGGGGACTATAGGAATGCCCTGCGTCCGTGTTTGTGTGGGTGTGGTGGGCTCGCGCGCGTGTGTGGTGTTGTGTGTGCGTGTGTGTGTCCCAGCCAATATCTCTGGATCCTAAGCCAGTGTGTGTTTCCATCTTCGCAACATAGATGCATCTCAAGTAGGCGTTGCTGGGATGTAAATTGGGTCATGTGACATAGGTTCCCAAGTCAAATATGGTCAAAAATAGGGTCCAATTTTGGTCAAAAAAGGATATATTGTTATAAGCCAATCTATGCTTCATCAGAAATAAAAGACCAAAAAAAAAAAATGGTACTAACCTGCATCTTGTGCGAGATGTTACGTGTTCGTATTGTTTGGGCCTCCCCAAACTTTAGTTGGCAAAGGGGAACTATAGAAATGCCCCTGCTTTCCGTGTGTGTGTGTGTGTGTGTAGTGTGCGTCGCAGCGTGTTGTGTTGTGTGTGTGTTTGTGTGTGCGGTGTGTGTGTCCCAAGCAATATCTTTGATCTAAGCAAGTGCGGGTGTCCATCTTTTCGCACCATATGTCACCCAAGTAGACGGTGAATGAGTAAACGGAAAATGGGTCATGTGTCATGGTCAAAGGTCAAATAATGGTCAAAAATAGGGCCACATTTGGTCAAACATGAGATATAACCCTTGTAAACATGATATTTTTATCTACGCAATTGTGGGTGCCCATCTTCGCACCATATGAATGTCACCCAAGTAGACGGGGGATGAGGTCGGAGGTGGGGCAGGTGGCAATGGTCAAAGGCAAATGCGGTCAAAAATGGGATGAAAGTGCTCTAAGCCTTGGCAATTGTGGCAGTATGATGAAATTGGTGGGTGTGGTCAACATTCAGTGCCGAAAAATTCGAAGGTCATTTCAAGGCCATGCGGGGTCATCAAGGTCATTGAATTCAATTGTTATAAGCCCTTGTCAATTATGGGTAGATGATGAAACTTTGGTGTGGGTGTGGTCAACATTCAGTGCTGAAAATGTTGAAGGTCATTTCCAGGGTCCTGTGTGGTTCAGTCAAGTCAAAATGGAATTAATTGCTATAAGCCCTTTGTCAATTGTGTGGTCAACATTCGGCCGAAAATTTGAAGGTCATTTCAAGGGCATGTCGGGTCATTCAAGTTCAAACAACTAAGTAGAATGGTATGATGATGAAACTGGTGGGTGTGGTCATCATTCAGTGCCAAAAAAATGAAGGTCATTCAGGTCATGAGGTCATCCACAAGGTCAATCCTAAGTACTTGGTAAGATGATGAAACTTGGTGGGTGTGTCAAGCAGTCAGAGTGCCAAAAATGTTGAGGTCATTTCAGGTCAAGTAATGACCTTGACTTGGAGATATAAGCCTTGTAAACATGATTTTTTTTATCTAAGCAAGTAAATACTGGCAAACATTAATCTACTTTGCATAAACGTATAATGTTGTAGTTATTTGTAGCTAAGGTCAAGAACTACAAATAGTTGTATGGTCAATGTTGTCAACGTTTGCTACCGTCAATTGCAACTGCTATGGTAGCAGCTCAGTGGTTTGAGAACCAAGTTATTCCCATCACAATTCTCCCTCTGATCATAAAATTATATTTCTCCATTTAACTATCGCGACGGGCGGGGGACCTTTGTGGTTCGAGACCCGCCTTGTTTCAAATATAATTTTACATGCAGCCTCACCAGGGTTTTTGTGGTCACGCAATTCTATGCTTTTAAACAGGATTAGATTTGTAAAGGTCGATGGCATATATATTGAACCTTACACCAAGACACCAATAAACACGCATCAATTATTTCCTGTTCACGATTAAAAACTCCTCCTGAAATTGTAATCCGTGCACTTTGATGGAGTCAGGGTTGGCCCTTGACCACGTCCAGCGAGAGGATGTCCATGCTTAGCCTCGATCTATTCAGGCGAACTCTTTCCGGACCCAGTGTTTGCCCTAGTGAAATAAATAATATGGGCATGATTCACTGCAAAAACATTGAACATGCTTATACAACATATGGTGGCCAATAAAATATTCATTATCCATTCCAACCAAAAATCTGTCTTACAGCGCTTACAAATAATGTATGATCCAATAAAATATAATTCCCTTCACGAAAGCAATGATCAGGTACAGCAAATAACTCAGATCATTCTTAGCAGGGACAATACGCAAAAAAAAAAATTTGCACTACGTAGTATAATGGTGTTTTGTTGTTGTTGTTGTGTGCTACACTGAGTAGTTTCACAATGGTCCTGGTTACTTATGAAAGTTTAATAGTACATTGTGGAATGTGTTTTTTTATGAGAATTACATATACAATCTTGCAATTATTTTTTTTAATCCAAAATGTATGAAGATTTCAAGATCAAATGGTGTCATTTGTTTAAACTGTGTTCTTGGATGTTTTCTAGAGGGCAAGGCTTTTACAGGGGCCAAAATATAACAAAAGGTCAAAATGTGTTTCAGGGTATACCAGGTATCTAACAGGATATTGAAAAGTATAGTTCCGTTATATAAGAGTTATATAGTTCAAGAGTCATAAGGCAAAACTGGTCAAGGTTCATTAGGGGTAAAATTTCGGATTCATCCATTTGGTTTTTTAAAGTGGTGCCAAAATTGTTTTACTGTACAGAAGCCGTAAAATGTAAACAGGCCGCATTGCCTATTATCTTTATATGAGACATTTAAGAATGGCATATATGACCGTGGTCCACAGTGTCTATGGGAGATCACTACCATATCCGTAAAGATCTTACTTTAAAATCTGGTTTAAACATAGAATCTATACATTTCGATATTTAGTATGACCCAAGAACGTTTTAAACCAGTTTCAACAAATCGACCACTCTGTAAATGATGACCTTGAACAGTCTGATCATATTTACTAATAGGTTCCGTAGAATGGCAAACTATTTTTTAGAAACCTTATAAAGAACCTAAACAGATTGGTATCTATCTAAAACAATTTTAACATTCTTATTGTTTATCCGTGCACAATATATCCCCGCTTATAATACACCCACGAATACAACTTTACGAAATACACCCGTGATCTTCATTTTCCTGAAATTAATTTAATGTGAAAAAGATTGGGTATCAAAATTGTCTACGAAACCAAAAAATGAACCAAAACATCAATTATATTAAAACTCATACCAAACTTCCCTCAACAAATGTTTATCCGCAGTAAATTTGAGGAGGTTTGGTTTAATAAAAAAGAAACCTAAGGTATCAAAAAATCGTCAACATCAACAAAAAGAGGGTGTTTGTCCTATTAAATGGGGCCATTATACGCATCGGTATGTTTAACCCCCTCGTCTGCCAAAGGTGGGGGGGGGTGGTTACCACCCCCTTCAGGTTTTGTTTTCCCCTGCATGCTAACCCCCCCGCCCCTTTTTTGGTGCCAATTATTTAATGTAATTGTCAATTGACATGTTTCGCTCTTTCACCAAAACAAACATCCACCGGGTAAGGTAAGATACTGGTATCCCAAAGTGATGGAATGGGCCCCTTTCAGGGAGAGAAGTACCACAGCCTTAAAACACAACACAGGAACATCACATACACTTGATTTTGGTACCAATGGATAGATATGGTCAATGATACCAAAATTAGGAACCAACATGCCTAGAATGACGTCACAATGACGGTCATAAAGTTGCATGTCAGCAAACTGCAATTCCATAGACACACACAGTGTCAAAATTCAATGTTTATTCGCCAAAAAAGTCTTAGGAAAATCAGATATTCATGCGGTTTTTGCCTCTACTGATAGTAAATGACTAGTTCTACAGCCTGTCTCAAAAAAAAAAAAAAAAAAAAAAAATGGTACAATCAAAAACCGATTTTTTTTTCAATAGTGTAAATCTCAACATAAGTAAGTTGTTTTGTATATCACATTCAAGAGGAAAGACCAGCTTTCAAGGATTTTTTGGTTTCACTCAATTGCTTATTTCAGTCGAGAGATAACGCCAGTTTACTGCGTAACACCAAAAATCGAGTTTGTGCCCTTTTCTGGTTGAGTGAAAACGTTGAACGAATTAGTTAAACGTAAGTTATTCACACTTTAACAGATATGAAATTCTTGAAAAGGATTAACTCAATAAATAACTCTAAAAGATACGAAAACATTTACATAATGGTGGAAGTTATGATCAGTAAAGTTCGGCTTTAAGATAAAGTGAATAACAATTCACACATACTGTTGGTTTTTGTCCATATGAGAACATGAGCGTATCAACCGGCGTACAGCAATCTGTGAGGAGAGAGTTTTCTATGGTCTTGAAGTATCATGAAACGCAAATTCCTACCACCAATTGATAACTTTGCTTCCAAATTCAAATTTTATTGACTTCAACATTAGTAAATGCACAAAGATGTGCACCATCTTTTGGATTTGGAGTGTTTATTTTTGGTTGCAATTACCTTCTTCTGGCATGATTTAACAGATCCCAATCTTGTAATAAATCAAAGCTCCATTTCATTGACGTGCAAATAAATATTTGTAATTGTTTGTTATTTTTATGAAAAGAAGATTTTTATAATTGAACATGCTTATGTTGACTTGTGTCGATAAAAGTAGACTTCCCTTTGTTTACTAAATTTAATCTGTGGGTTTGTTTCTTTTTGTCAGGTTGGAATCTTTTGAGCTTTAAGACAGCATGACATAGCTGGTCGAAACAACTCTGGGCCCATGCATAAAAGTGGCACAAAATCGATTTTGGTATATCGCACCAAATTTGTGATTATATCTCTGGATTTACAAAAGCACATTAGATGAAACAAACACCCTTGGAAAGCCTGGTCGTTGTTCTTTAATATTATGTCAAATAATAATGACTTATTTGAAATTTCATATTTAACCAATTTTTTTCTGATTGTACCATTTTTTTTAGACAGGCTTATATATGACAGCATTTTAGAGGCTATAATAATGTGTTTGAGGCGCTAAAATTGCGAAATATCATTTCCCCCCTATAGTCAGTATTTTCGTACTTTCCTCAACATATGACGTCATGGGTACCGTCATAATGGGGGATGTTTGGTACTTATTTTGGTAGCCACTGAAAAAAGGAAAACTCTATGCTACCTTTGGTACCAAAATTACATACAGGAATCGGCTTGTTCAGTAACGAAAATCACAGCCCCCCCTTCAATAGTTTTTGTTACCAAAAATGGCTCGGTTAGATGAGGTTATCTCGATGGTAGGGCCGGTATTCGCATTTATGGATGAAAAACATCACTGGTGGTGCCAAAATGGAACATAAACGTTTACCTGACATTCTGAAAAACCACTGCTGCCACAAGCAAGAAAGGACAGACTGTAACTTTCAAAGAAAATCCATTCTGCACACAAAGAACTTAGCCAATCAACATTCGCACAGAAGACACACCACACTGATTGCTTTGTCTAATTGCAATCTGACCTCAAAATCATGACCCAAATTTCTTTATATATTCTTAAGTTGTTAGCTTCCCGTTATTCCATTAAAGCCTCCCATTGCTGTTAGTGTTGATTATTCACCACCCCATTCAACACCCAGTTACCTCCTTTGAAAAGAGATTAAGATATGGTCATAACATGTTGAAGATTGTGGATTTGAATTGAGTGCTGTGAGGTCATTGAACGTTTAAACCTACTTGTCACTGTAATAAATGTTAAATGGCCTATTCAATTAAATTAAAAATTATTTTTTATGTTTTCTTTGACTATTATTTCTATTTATATTATCTGTAGCTGATAACAAATATAGAGTGATAATACTAAACATTTCATATCAGAAATTAGTTGTGTACGAGCCTAATGAATGTCTTTACGGATTGTAGTTACAGTGAAGGGTTTATTCAACAATTTTCGCTGCAAGACGACAACGCCCACGCAGCACTGGGCGATGTAGTGATACAATTTCTTAAGGCAGAGAGGAGATGGAGCAGAATACCATGGCCTGCTTGCTCCCTGATTCTGGACCCCC
>JAMKCH010081318.1:0-52510 GCA_023653785.1 Ophioderma brevispina | reverse complement strand
TTTTTGACCTTTGACCCATACCACATACCCCACCGTCGAACTCATTCACCGACTACTTGGGTGACATCCATGGTGTAAAGATGGGCACCCATACTTGCTTAGATCAAAAGATATCTTGTTTACAAGGCTTATATCCCTATTTTTGACCAAATTTGACCCTATTTTTGACGATATTTGACCTTTGACCATGCCACATGCCCCACCTCTGAACTCATCCACTGTCTATTTGGGTGACATGGTGCGAAGATGGACACCCATACTTGCTTAGATCAAAAGATATCGTGTTTACAAGGCTTATAACAATATAACCCTATTTTTGACCAAATTTGACCCTATTTTTGACCATATTTGACCTTTGACCTATGTCACATGATCCACTTTACATCCCAGCCAACGCCTATTTGAGGTGCATCTATGTTGCGAAGATGGACACCCATACTTGCTTAGATCCAGAGATATTGCGTGGGATGCACACACGCACACACACACATGCGGACGCAGGGCATTTCTCCCCCTTTGGGCAATTTCACAGTAACGGAATGACGTTTGGACTCACTTTTGCCACTTTCAGATGTGTTTATCACACATATTTGAATCGGTTAGAGCAAACAAATACAACTAAATTATGCCAGTTACCCATACCTTCCATTTGTACTTTAGTTTGTTTCAAATATATTTTTTGTTTTGGAATAAAATTAATGAGGCTGGTAACGGAATGACGGTAAAAATGGACATGGGTTTTACACCTCACATACGTTTTGCAGAAACTCTGTGAATTTTATGAGGCAATATTATTTTAAATGTAAACAATGTCATCCTTAGAGTCTTATCTTAAATAAAACACATGAGTTTTAAAAAAAAATTCTTATGTTATTAAAATACGAAACAATAAGCAGACAAGCATTTGGTAACGGAATGACGGTAACGGAATGACACAATGTCCTCCCATAGAAACATGTACAAAATTTCTTTGAGTGACCTAAATTCAGGAGGCCAAATCTCACCACAAAGATGTTGGTACAATTTTTTAAGTTGATGCATTGGTTACATCAGGTCTTTAAAAATTTTGAGAAAACAAAATGTTTTAATATTTTTATTATTTTAGGCATACCGACTGTTTGAAATATAGCAATTTAAGCTCAAGGTTGCTGAATTCTACAGGCATGTTTTGGAAAAAATACCTCAAAAGTCTCAGCTAAAGTAGGTAAATATTTTTTGGTCATATGGGATATTGTTTTTTACTTGTTTTAAGGGTAGTGTCAACCCTAGTGCTTTTGTTTTTACACGAATTTCTGATTTTTGCACCATTTTAAACATCACCCTGTGTTCTATCGTTACCTACAAAGGTTATCCAATGCAGACAATCCTGAGTTGTATTTTTTTGCCGATTTAAAACAGGTATTTGACCATTTAAAGTCACAAAAACCACCTGGTCTTAACGGCGGGAATTTAAGCACACTACAACACGTCGTATAAGGCGCAAGGCGGCACATCGCGTCGCGTGGTGGAATTTTTTGCTGCGGAATGAAGCGTGCGTGTGTTTTGAAGTGTACGTTTGCGCGAACGCATCTTGGAACAACGAAAATAGATTTGAAAATGTAAACCAAGTGGCTAATTTAGACCCGATGAAATTTCATTTCTTCTGATTCTGGAGTTGAAGACAAAGGAGGATTGATTCAATAGTGCATAAAGATGAGAGTTCAGCACTTGCACACATACTCATTTTAAAGTTAAAAGTAAGTTACGTGGAAGAACAGCTTGAATGGCGTGAAAGTCACTTTTTTACTAAAATCACAGATTTTCTCAATGTTCATTTTTTCGCAAAATTTGGCAATTTTCAGACAAGATAACTCCAAAAATAACCGAAGTCAAGGTAAGGTTTACTTCCTACGCTAGCAATCGGTCCCTTCTCTAGGACGGTTTTTCCTTTTCTCAAGTTTTCATTTCGATTTTTAACTAAAGATGTATCCAATATCTACTCAAATTTTGGATAAGAAAGGTAAAATCACACTTTTTTGAACATTTTCCCTTATATTTCGAAAAGTAAGCTCTATTTTTAAAAAATGAAAAAAAACGTCCCTAGACAAATTTGTCTTGTTTCTAAAAACATAAGAAATCATGAAAATTCAAATTGTTTTTGTTTGTTTCTGAAATTTTGGGGCAAAATCATGTTTTTTTTTTCCGTATTTTTCTCAAAATACGGAAGTTTAACATTATCCTGATGCCATCATCGGGTTCATCGTCCAATTTTCTTTCTAGAATGTTACTTTTTACAGACATAATACAAATATTTGCGAAGTTACAACCCAAAATAGAAACTCGGAAGCTCAAGGTTGACACTGCGCCCTTAAGTGATTCTGAAGCCATCGGTGGTGGTCTGTACGAAAACTTGTTTTCACCTAGTTCCCGATGATTTGTCATCCGTTACCGATTTTGGTAACGGAATGACACACTTAAATTACCTGTACTTATTAACACAGGGATATAAGTGAAAAATGGCTCATTATTGTTGAGCTACGACCTATTTTGTTTACATTCCTACAACAACTTGTGAAAATAATTTAAAAAATATGGTATTTTTTTGTAACGGAATGACAGAAATCCTGTTTCGGAGTCAACTGAAGTGTAACAATCTCTCAAAACAAAAATAAATGTTGATATCACTTTTCTAGCACCTCATTTGTCTAATACCACTCAATAGGACATTATAAATACCTTCTTTAAAGTCGTTATGATGAACTTCTTTCTTCCCCTTTTAAATCACAATTTTTTAACAACATGGGTAAAAAGCCATATTTTTTTATAACCGTCATATATAAAAATTGAATTTGAGATCATACTCAAAAATTGGTCCATAAGCTCTCTTTTTAGACACCCCGAGTTTTATTGTTCTGGCATGATTTTAAATTTTTGGTACCAGATGACCTTTGCTTGGATTGCCCCTGTGCCAACTAAAGTTGGCGGGGGACCATAAAGATTTTTTTGATAAGGAATCACTGGAAATGTTTAACCACTTACTATTACTTTGTTTCTTTTATTTTCAGATATGTGACATCTCCCAAGGACTAACACAAGCTTCTAGAAAAATCAAGGACAAAGAGCATCCTGACACTTTCCCATTGTCTCCTATTGTCTTTTGTCCAAATCAGGATACTTACTTTTCTTTCAAGACATTACAGACCTCTCAAGAAAATCTTACAAATCAACTCGAATTCTTTTATGGTACAAGATAGTTTAGCACTAGTCCTTTGGAATAAGATTCTATCTACTGAACACTGTAGCCAGGCATAATTTCCAAACAATCTCAGTGTAAACATTTCAAGTCATCACGGTGTATTCCCATTATCGGGGATACCACTTATCAAACTCAAATAATCGACCACCTCTTATTCTTGAGATCACAATTCAAGTACAAAGCTAATACCTTCCCTGCATCTCCACTTACAATGTAAGACAGCTTACACAAACAACCGGGGCCTCATCATCACTCATCCTATTTGGATCCACAGAACTAGTGCCTGGGCCAGTGCCTATTGCAGAGGCGAGAGTCTTGTTGGTTACCCTACGTCTTTCATGAGTCTGAGGTGCCTTAGTGATGAGTTGGTAATGTGCACTCCAAGCCAGGAAACTGGTGGAACCAAGCATCACACTTCTAAAGACTGGAAGGTCTTCCTATTTTGGAATTTAAGGGGGATGACAAATCTAAAATCTATAATTGTTTATACTTGATAGAATGGCCTTCATGCCAAATCCCCATCTGTAAGTTTCGTACTGATATGTCAACAACCCCGTTTTGCAGTGCCAACTAAACATGTAATTTTGAATCGCCATAGAGGGGTACTGTGGAAAAACTAATATTGGTCGCACCAAATTGGGGCATATTTTTGCTCATAACTTCCAATTCTAAACATCCGTTAGCCCTAAAGTTCACAGGTTAAATGGACAAAATAGTAGCTTTCTTTCCATAACCAAAATTGTACCACTCCAGTAAATCTGGGGTCACTCACTGGGGATGATGCTATTAGCAATCCGACCATACACAGGGAATGGCCCTCCTTTAAGTATAAAGTTTTTCATCTTGATTGCCTTGTCCTTAGAACCCCATCTGTAAAGTTTTGCACAATGATTTCAATCCTTTTTGATTTGAGGCATACAGTTGAATTTTGTAAAGCCTATAGAACTGCTTTGTAAAATTAATCTTTGTTGACCTAAATGGGATTACATTTTTCTTTCGCTCATAACGTTCCAAACCAAATGGTCTTTAGCTCTAAGATAGTAAATGTGAAAATATTAGATTTTCTTCAGATACCAATATTTTTCCCACTTTCCGGTAAAATTGGGGTTTTCTGGGGACGAGGCCATATAGCGATCGGACCATGGTCCCGTTATGGCTTGAACGAATAGATTAAAACCTGTTCTTGTTATGGGTCTTTGTGATTAATGAGCCCTTTCAGTAAGTGCTCTATGCCCATTGGTGGTTCCAGGCAGTGGCGTAACCACTGAGGGGGGTCAAGGGGGCAACTGCCCCCCCTTGTGATCTTGCCCCCCCCTGAAAATTAGTGATTTACATAGGCCATGTACGATACTACATTTTAATATATGCTTTCCCCCCCTAAAAATATATGTGCCCCCATCTGCCCCCCTAAAAAAGCTAGTTACGCACTGGTGCATGTTGCCATTTCCCCCCCCCCCCCATTTCCTTTCTTGCCCCCCCCCCCCCCCAGACCAGACAGAAGAAAAATGAAAGTTTTTTTAGCAAAATCAGCAATTTGGGGACAAAAATCCCCAACATTCTGGGCAAAAATCATAATTTTGGGCCAAAATTGGTAAAAATCTCCCCATTTGATATTTTGCCCGGTAGAATTTCACTTTAAGCCCCACCCCCCCAGAAATGACCAGGAATTTTTGCCTTTTGGATCGGGACATTGTTTGCACCTAGCGGGAAAAGTGCCCCCCCTCGGAAAACGACGGCCGGCTACACGCCTGGCGCAGTGCATTGGCTTTTTGGGTCAATGCACGCTTGTGAACTTTGTCAAGGTGCTTTCAAATGCATCACCAAGGATGATTCATTTCTCACCAGGTAAATTTTTTTTTTACTGTTTAATGTAGATCTATTATTTACCACAAATAAAAAAAGAATTGGTTTTTTCACTCATGGGGTGTGTGCCCCTAAAATGAGCCTGTGTCAAGTATTAGTCCATTAAAATCTCAACACTCATGCATTGTGTTTATATCACTCGCACGAAATAACAGTTATTACCGTTATTATACGATGAGTATTTCATTGATTTCTGCAGAACTTTGTGTATGAGCAAGCCCAGCATACAACCAAGGGGTCTGATTGTGTCTCTGTTAGTATCTTAACTAAAGCTGCTGGACACAGAGACGAAACCAGACGTATATTATATAACACTCAGGGTATTGTGGAATATACCCAAGGTAAATTGGGTTTATATTCAGGATGTCAGCCCTGAAGGTTGTCCTCATATTTTAAAGGCACTATCAGTGATTTTTGCTCATATAGAAAATCGAAAAAATATCAAAACATCAGATTTTTGCATTTTCTAATAACAAGTCTAGGCACCCTAGCATACCCACATAAGGACAAAATTTGGATATTTTAGTCTATTACCTGTTACTGTCCGTACGGACACTACTACACTAATTGAATGGAGGTTCATATCTTTGGACACTCTGTTTTCTTCCCTTTTCTGTTTCTGTCATTTTTGCTTGAAAAAATACTTCTGAGAATTCTAACAGACTATTCCTTCACTTTTAAGCGATTCCAGCAAATTTGAACTAATTTTGACTTTTTCGGGTGGATCCACTGATAGTGTCTTTTTGGGGTTGCTTCAGTTTTGGACTCCAACCATCGCCAGGAGCAGGTCTCCTCACTAACCTCAAGGGCAGTTATTTGTGTTTCTGATCTTTTTTGGACTTAGAATTTTTCCTCTAACCTGTAAAAATCATGAAATCAAATTTTATAATTTAAAGAAAAATGACCCAGGAATTCTGCACAGACCACCTTTGATGTGCCTCGTTGATTAACCTGGTGTATAAGTCATGTGTCATTATAGTCAGGTATAGGCAGGCCCGTCATCTTGGTGGAGGTTACTGCAGCATACGACACCGTGTGGCCATCCAGGGCCTTGACACTCAGCTTCTCAGGACCCATCCTGGATCGTCACTGTACCATTCATAGGTAACATGTTGCAAACGAGCCTTTCTTCTCAAGACCAGTGATGGGCAGAGTAGTTCTTCTGCGTCGTCGAGGAACGGAGTACCCAAGGATCTGTACTGGCCTCTATGCTGTTCAACTTGTATATCAGCGATTTTACCTCAAACACATCTAGACAATATGGCTACGCCGCCTATCTTGCCCTCCTGTCCACTCGGACAGCAACTGACAGAAGTAGAAAGCACATTACCACAGAACATTGCCCTACTTACAGCATACCTCAGACCTGGAGACCTGAAGCTGGGCTAAGCCAGAACCACCCTGCTACGCCTCCCACCTCAACCCAAAGAGGCTCATCGCCAGCTTCAAATCCAACTCACGGAGCGCCGCTGCATACATCCTACACCAACTACTTGGGAGTGACGCTTGACCGGCGCTTACTTACGCGCAGCAACCCTCGACCCGTATGCCGCCAAGGTAATCTTCCGAGGAACAACCTCCTGTGCCGACTGGCCTGGATCTTCATGGGTGCCAGCCCAAATACCCTACGCACCACCTGCCTGGCTCCGTCTACAGCACTGTGCGCCCCCAGCACTGGGTTCACAGCTCTCCAACAAAGAAGCTGGACCTGTACTCAATGAGACCCTTGAGACCATCACTGGCCTGCCTCCATCCTACTCCATCTAAGTTTCTAACAGTGCTTTCAGGTATTGCACCTGCAGTACTTCGGAGAGAGCACCACACGCACAAGCTAGTGTGAATAAGGCCCTGCTGACACAGCACCTCTGCATAACACCGTCAAGAATCAACACCAACTCCGGCATACAGAGACTGTGCTCTCGTCGATCTTTCTGCCGACACGCCGCTAAACTCGCCATTTCTCCATTCAACATCTACAGACATGGAAACTACACCTAATCAGAACTACCACCTCACAACCCCACGCAGGAATGGGTCACCTTAAACCGGATTCGCACAGGATCCGTCGCTTCAATAGCAATATGCACCGCTGGGGCTGCGACCATCGCCAGCCTGCCAATTGGTTGCTCCATCACAGACTGCAGATCACATTCTTCAATGATTCCCTACCTTCGTCCCACGGTGGACTAGATTTGTCTCAACCCAACCAATCACATATTGGCTCCAACGCTTACAACAATGTTTACTGCTGCCTCATACGCACGAAGAAGATAGTCAGGTCAGGTTTCCTATTGAGGGCCTGCTACTGGTATTCCTGGTAACGAGTACTACTGTCCCCAGGGCCCGAGTTTGTGGTGGCTAACCGTCACCCCATCAGGTTTCTAAGGAAATCTGATGAGGAGAGTAGCTGGTTACCCTGGTAGAATGATGAAAAGAGATCAACCTGCAGGGCGTCAGCTCTGGAGGCTAATGGTGGCCATCCAGCCTGCTGCCTTGCATGGTGGGCATGGGTTGCCCCAAAGGCCTAACCCACCACCTCACAAAAACTGTGGATTGGCGTCAGGTAGGGCATCCGGTCAATTTATCTTTTACTCCAATAATCCTCACACAGCAGTATTGCCGAGTGTTGATGTGAACGGGCCACCCTTTTTAGGCGGGGACAAAAACTGGATTTAAAAAAACTTTGGTTTAACTACTTCACCTGCATTGGTTACCACATCGCTGGCGGCAAAAGTGGGGGTAATGGCCACCTAGCTATAGGTACACATGCAGTACCTTACCCGCTACGTCACCCCATTTAGGAGGGAGTACCTGTGGTGGGTACTCCATGCAATGAGCTTTGTTCTGAGTATTTTAGTTCTCTAACTAGTATTTACCTTTTTGCCTTGTTTTTAATATTTATGTTTTTAAACAAAATCTCATATATATATTTGATGCTCCATTCAAATATCAATGTTACTAACCTTTGAAAAATGGACAGAAAAGGTAAACAACAATGTGAATGTTTGGTGCCTTCTATGGGCCAAAGTGCTACCTAATAGGCAGCCGGTAGGTCCTAGTAGCTGCAAAGGTACTCGACTACTGGTGGCCTACTTGTGTACCTGTCAGTCACCTAGTAGGATGGGTACTGCTAAGTAAACATAGCTGCTGTGTGCACCCAAGGCTTGTGTATTTTAGTCATAGGTACTGCATCAAAATGCATCAAGGGGGTATCCTTGAAGTAGATCTCAGCAGTAAGCATGGAGTAGCCTAAGCTCTGGACGCTAACACCCGCCGCATGCTGCCAATACGCTCCACGGACAAAAAACAAAATCAGGTGAAACGCCTTCACATTTCGGCTTGGAAGCAGGAATTGGCCTGCTACTTTTTGTCCATCAAATATCAATCAACGGACGGTCATTAAATCTCAAATAACCTGTCGTTACATGAGATAGATTATATTCAGTATGAATTTCTACAGTTATTCTTGAATTGGACTCGTATTATGATTGTTTGGCGGGCCAATTGTTTGAAAATTTTAAGAAGTGGTGACGTCACACCATCTTGGTGACGTATTATTTTTTGGCCCGGGGGACCACTCAGATATATACGCGCTACGCTCCACTTTACTAAACAACGTGGAAAAAGGATCACATTTTCGCCATCGGACGTCGTTTTGCACTGTTTTGACATTAATGGTGTGTTTTGGAACAGCGCTCATTGCCATTTTGGCCTAGAGTAATGGTTATGGACCTTAATTTAACATTCCCGAATTTGTTATGTATTCGACCCCGGAGCGTTCTTGAATATCCGCCTCATAATGATTTTTATATCCTACACCGCAACACCTTGTGATTTTGTATATATCTGCCTTTTACGGTGTGACTTATATAAAAGCTTTTGTCGAGATTAATTTGCAGTCTTTGATAGTGGCAGGGGGTAGGACATGCCAACCTAACAGCAACAGCGAATTCTAAAAATGATAAAAATAACTATGATAAATACAGATTATCGTTGTGAATATAACTCACCACTTCGCAAACTTTGCTGCAAAAATGATGCCTACCAAACCTAATACCCTTGAACATAGGCGCACCTATACGCTCTAACCCCAAACCACCGCTACTTGCCACACAGCCAAACAAAAAACCATTGCACATCTGGGTTACACTGTTAGTACATGTAGGAATTTGATTGTGCATGTACTGTATGCTAGGGGATTGTTTATAAGATTATTTTTCTTTATATTTTTACAGCCAAAGAGCATTAGCAGAAATCTCTGAGATGATCCATACCGCTTTCCTAGTACACAAAGGCGTTATCAACCTCAAGGACATCTTACCTGGAGATGGCCCCCTCAAAGTCTTGGAATTTGGCAACAAGATGGCTGTGTTGAGTGGAGACTTCTTATTGGCTAATGCCTGCACTGGATTGGCCCAATTACGAAACACCAAAGTTGTTGACTTTATCTCTCAGGCAATTGCAAATTTGACGGAAGCAGCGTTCATGGTGGGGTTTGCCGATGACAATGGCGTGTACCGTCAACGTAGGCGATTACCGTATGGCGTGGGTATGTCGGACTGGATGAAATATGTGTACTTGTCATCGGGGAGTTTAATTGCACAGAGCTGCAAGGGGGCGCTAGCACTGGTGGGTCATGAAGTGAAGATGCAAGAGAGGGCGTTTGAATTTGGCAAGAACATGGCAATAGTACAGCAGGTAGGACATATTCCATCATCCTGTTCAGGTGTACCAACCGGGGGGGGGGGGAGTTGCTCCCCGGATCGAAATATCAGGTTACAGTTGCTCGTCTGGCTCAAAAATATTTTGGAAAAAATGGAATAACATTTGCATTCTCATCTTGATTTTTGATGGACTGCAACAGACTTGGGCTAAATGTGAGATGGGGATATATTTGCTGGAAAGCTTTACATTGCTGCAAAAATCAGGATTTCAATATTTACGGGACACCTGGTATGTGATCTCTCGTTGCACCTTTAAGGGTAAAGTTATTCACTATTTTGAATGAGACCATCGGCCGCAATTCTCAGAATTACCTCACCAGCACTGCAGAGTTCACTTCTTACTCTCACTAATATCTCAATTGTGAACTTGGGGTACAAAAATGTCACATGATACAAAAACATCTTATGCATACAGCATTTAATCAGAAAACATGAAAATATATTTTCTTGGCAATGATATGATCTATATTCACCTTCACATGGGGGCTTAAGCACTATCAGTGATTGATAAACAAAAAATCGATTTTTTGCATGTTTTGTAACAATAACAGGTATCTAACTACCATCAAAGATAGTTACCATAAGGACCAACAAAACCTAAAAAGGACAAAATCTGATCTGTCCGTGACGGACACTTTCCACGTAATTGACTGGAGATTCGTATTTTTGATACTGCCTTTTCCTTTCTGTTACAGGTGCAACAAAAGAATTTTGAGGCACACAAATATTGTTTAATAGTAATTTCAATAGATTAGACACTCAATTAAAAAAGTCTGTTGCAAATGTCTATTTAAAAATTTTTAAAAAAAAAAAAAAAAACTGATTTTGTTTTGCTTATATTTCATATTAAACATCGGTTGATTCGTATTACCCTATGAAACTAGAAAATTTTTTTTTCCCAAGTTTTGTACCAAAGATCATTTCTCAGCTTAATATCCTTTCAGATTGGAGATTTTTTAATGGAATGCTTTGCATCAGGGCAAAATATCGACTAACTTTTGATTTTTTTAGGACCCCTGATGTGTGAAATCTCACGTTGCAACACCAAGAACTTAAGAGACTTCTACAACTTCACTTTTAAACTAATGTGCAGTACATTTCAAATATGTTCAACTATTTCAGATAAATCACTATAGTGTCTTTATGTTGCAATGAGATTTTTGTGAGGAAATTTAAACTCAGTTAATCATCAATTAAAGGTGGGGTGCCCTGATCATGGTTCGATTTTTCATATGATGATTTTCTGTTTCACACCGAACAATCACCAAACACTGATACAAATATTGAGTGAATTTGGGGTCCCCACTATTTGGTTTAAATGGCTTCCCATACTCAATGAGCATTGGGGTCATGCCGGTAGAGAGTGGCATTGCAAACAAGGCCTCGACATTATGGAGTAGGGTGGCAAGTTCCTTTTCTCTGCTGCTGTACGCGCTCTGCATCAGTCTAAACCCACCCATCTACCTATTCACAGCTGGGGCAACTGGAGGTGCCCGGCTGGGGTTCGATCAAACATGTAGCCTTTGGGTAAGAAGGTGGGCCGCTCCACTATATGCCTATTTCCCGTATCGCCCATTTGGATAGATGAAAAATTATTAATTAATGTGGTTACCACATTGGGAACATTTGGTTTCCATAACATGGAAAGGATATTTCTTCAGCCTTAAATTTCACGGGTTTAATGAGAAAAATATGAGTTTCTTCGGATATTAAATCTTGATTTGATGAGTAAAGTGGGGGACAAGGTTGTTGATCATGTGCCCACCGTTAACACACTCACAAAAGTAGAGCTGCCATTCTGTTCCATAGATCAAAAAATTTAGCATTTTTTGATACAGTCTATTTTCTGATTTCCAACTTCGGGAAGAATGTTTTCTGTCCCATTGTTTTGCTGTACAACAGTATATAGGTTCATTGAGGGGTGTTTGCCAACACTGAATATGGCTTCTGTCCACCTCCTCTGAACCTGTCATTGTTGTTCTGGTTAAATTTTTCCGTTATCATCGTGACATTCAGGCAGCCATTCACATCTCACGGTGGAAGGAGCAGTAGCGATTTTTGGTTTGATGTCAGCACCGGTACTCTTACACTGAACACGGAATCTTCCACATGGCCGTGATGATAATGGACATAGCAGGTAGCTATGGGAGTCCTCTTACACCGTGAATACAGGAACAGGTCAGGGTGTGATGATTAAAATGGAACAGAAGGGTATAACAAACAGGTGGGAGCTATGGTATCTTCTTACACAGTGATACAGGAACAGGTCAGGTGTGATTGATAAATGGAAACATAGCAGGGTAGATATCAAACAGGTGTGGGGGGGGTAGCTATGGAGTCTCTTACACAGTGAATACGGACATGTCATGTGTTATGATAAATGGAAACCATAGCAGGGTAATATCAAACAGGTGGGGTATCTTATGGGAGTCCTTACACCGTGAAATACAGGAACAGGTCAGGGTATGGTGATAAATGGAAACATATGAGTAGACATCAAACAGGTGGGTAGCTATGGGATCTCTTTACACAGGAACAGGTCAGGGTGTAATGATAATGGAAACATCAGGGTAGACATCAAACAGGTGGGTAGCTATTGGAGCTCTTACATCAATTGAAAACATTACAGGTCAGGGCGTGGTGGATATCTGGAACATAGCAGGTAGCTATCAAACAGGGGGGTAGCTATGGGAGTCTCTTACACAGTGACACATGACATCAGGGTGTTGATGATAAATGGGAACAAGCGGGTAGATATTCAAACATGTGGGATAGCTATGGGAGTCCTTACCAGTGATACAGGAACAGGTCAGGGTGTGATTATAAATGGAAACATAGGGGGTAAGATATCAAACGGTGTGTAGCCTGGGAGTCCTCATTACACAGTGAATAAGGAACAGGTCAGGGTGTGATGATAAGTGGAAACATAGCCGGTAGATATCAAACAGGTGGGTAGCTATGGGATCTCATTACAAACAAAGTTTTGGATACAGGAACAGGTCAAGGTGTGATGATAAATGTGAAACATAGGCATGAGATCTCAAACAGGTGGGTATCCCTATGGAGTCTCTTACACAGTTTTTGATCAGGAACAGGTCAAGTGTGATGATTAACTGAAACATAGCAGGTGGGTAGCTATGGGAGTCTCTTACACGTGAATACATGAACAGGTCAGGGTGTGATGATAAATGGAAACATACCAGGGTAGATATCAACAGGTGGGTAGCTATGGGAGTCTATTACACAGTGAATACAGGAACAGGTCAGGGTTGATGCTAAATGAAACCTAGCAGGTGATCTCAAACAGTTGGGTATGCCCTGGAAGTCCCTACAGTGAATACAGGAACACAGGTCAACGGGTGTGATGATAAAGTGGAACAAGCATGGTAGACATCAAACAGGTTGGTAGCTATGGTAGTCGCTTACAACATACAAAGTGATACAGAACAGGTCCTGGTGTGATGATAAATGGAAACATAGTCAGTGTGATTCAAACAGTGGTGTAGCATGTAGTCTCTTAACACAGTGAATACATGCACCGTCAAGGTGGATGATAAATTGACACAAAGCAGGGTAGACATCAAACAGGTGGGTAGCTATGTGTAGTCTCTTACACGTTACCACATGAAACAGGTCTGTGTATGATGATTAAATGGAAGTCTCCAGTGAGTGGAAGGTGAAACTATATTTTTGTCTCCTAAGTTTTTCAATGTGACAACATTGTACCTTTTATATAGCACATTCATCAATAGCATTCTCTATACTTAGAAGGGCACTTACGAGATAAAGATAGGAATGTTCTTTTATCTAACATGGTCATATAGATGGGCAGTCCCAACATTTTGAAAAGTAGATAGCCACATCCACTATGATAAATAGTGGACTGCCCATCTCATAGACACCTATTTCAGCAAAATTGTGACGTGCGACTATAGATCGCAAACAACAGCTTCCTATCGTTATTTTCAGTCTTATTTTAATTTTTGGTATTTCTATCATCACCAAAAATATTTCTGATTTTATAAATTACTAAAGGAAGTGTCTATTGACACAATGATCCTTCAATAACGTGGCCCAAAATGGCTAGTGACCCGATCATCGGTTGTGAGAAGTGATGCTTTGGAGCCGATAGGCGTACTGTGAGGTGTGCTTTCTAGGAGAAATTTTGGCCCAAAAATTTGCTCGCAGGACCATAATGTTACTGGAGCATAAATAATCTGGAAACAATATGTTTCAATATGTCCAGGACCACATTGCCATAGGGGGCCTAGAACATAAATTAAAAAAGGATCATATTTGAATCTGCTCCTGGAGCATATTTGAATACACAAATGGTCCAGGCTTGAGTATATGGCAATATCTCCTGGAGCAGTGGGAAATATCTAAATCAATACTGCTCCAGGACCATATTTGCATATGGTCATAGAGCAGTGCACTACAATTAACTTAGAATATTCCTGCAGATTACTCATGCTCCAGGACCATATGGTCAACCACAAGATCATCGTGTCAATATCGTCGCCCAAAATGGGCCTATTGACAAGATCATCGTGTCAATAACTTCGCACGAAATGGCTATTGACACATCATCGTGTCAAGATCCTCGCCTACTTAAACCAGGTTATTCCCCGTTATATAGCCTCCATTTGTCTGATTAAACTTTTAAAAATATTATTTCTCAATTTTGTTTGAGAAAAGATTTCTCACGGAAAAGTACTTGTTCAGGTGAAAAGAGAAAAGGGGATTCCCGAGAGTTGTTTAATGCGAAGTGCACCTGTTTAGATTGCTCTATAGGGGAAGTGGGGGATCCCCAGAATGGCTAACTGACTCACTTGTTTACGCTTTGAGATCAGAACATTGGCAGAATCTAGAGAAATCCCCCATAGAGTTATATATAGGAAAGTAATGTAATTCGGGTGATGAATTCCGATTGGTCAGCCAGTGCAGGTTATGTTTATGCTGAGAATGATGTAAATGATTATTGTTAGAAAGGGGAATCTATCTGTGAGAAGTTAAAATACCTATCACTGGAAGGCTCTCTGCCACATCGACTAGTAAACAATTAGCTAGAAGATAGCTAGTTTTACTCTGTCCATTGAGGAGCAGACATGTAATACCTAGGCCAGGATATTAATTCCATGTTAGCAGAATTGCTGTAATTATTCACGTCGTCCTTTGAAGCCTAAAGTGCGGGAATCAATGTAGATTCCAAATTGTGGTGATTATCTTGGACTGATTCTGTGGATTTATTATCGTCGAGGGACTTAAATTAACCTGTCGTCTGAACTGCTGGACAAAAGTTTACCTTCAGGACTAAGAGATTCAATGGAATTTACTTGAGGATGATACTTGTGACTTGCATGCTGTCATATTAAGTCTTCGCTGTGAGACATATCATCGTTGAACTGCAACGCTTCAGTGGACATTACTGGCATTCTGAGAAATAAGTATTTTGGTGTAATTGTGTAATTTTGAATTTATGTAATGTTTGTGTGGAAGACCAAAGTCTTGAACTAACAATCCAAAGCATTAAAACTGTTATAATTATATAAAAATTCAGATCACTATTGCACAAGGCTCATTTTATTTTGGGGGGGGTTTGAAGGTATTCTGACCTTAGGCGTACACGAGACGTCATAACACCCCACTCTCAAATATGAACCACCACGGCACTAGCTGGCAGTGACTATGCAAGCATCTAATGTCTTATATTAGATGGGTAACAACCATTATATTGGTGTTTATTCGATAAGCCCACCCTTTAATAGGAAATGATAAAGGCAAGCAAAGACCAAATAATGACATCACCTGTCATTGAGGAGACACAAACTATACAATGCATTTATTTTTCTCTCAACTCCTGGCTTCTTTCTTCTTGGAGGCCCAAAAATGCATTTTGGGAGTTGGGTTAATCCAGACCATCCAGTACACCTGCTCAGATTCAGTTTTCCCTCGACAAGACCTTTCGTCCAAAACTTGTCAGCGGTTGTGTGACCAAAGCGGACTTCCAATTACAGAATAACACTAGTACAATCATGCTGGGGTATGTTAAGCCCATTCTTATAATCATTATCCTTCTCTGCTAAATATATTTTTGCTTTTTGCTGTTTGTTTTTCAGCTGTACAAGATGTCCGTGAAGAACCAGCCCGAAGAGAAGGCCCAGGAACTATTCAGTGATTACGCCCAAAAAGCGCTGGATGCCTTGTTAGCTTTTCCTTCCTCCAAGCCCAAACACGCCCAGTAAACATGGCAAGGCTGTTATTAGGTAGCAGCAATTGACACAGCCTGTTGTTGCCATGGAAATAGTGTCTTCTTTGTATTCATCAAGACTATTTAAATTCAGAGGTTGTTCGGAAAAGCAATCCCATAATTCATTGCAATATGCCTAATACTGTACTATATACTATACTGTCGTACTTAAGGGATAAATGATCCATAAGTTGAAGAACCACAGGACTTTCATATCATGGCTTTTATCGGTTTAGCTGACTGACCTGGTAGTTATTCAGTTTGTTCATAGCCGTGGTGTAGACTTATTTGTTTCTGATAGGGGGTAAATTTGAGTGTAAAGTTTATCAATCTATTCCAGGGATAAGAATAGCTGACAATGCGGTGAGTGAAACATTGTGGTTCCAGGAGCACAGTTTGGTGACAACATCTCATTGTGCACTATATCCGTAATAACCCCCTTACGAGGTGCAACAAGAGATTTTCATTCACATATCAGGTGTCCCTAAAAAAAAGTACTAATTTTTGCCCTGATGTAAAAAGCTTTCCATCAATAATAGTCCCCATCTAGAAGGTTTAAAGGGGCATTTTCGTGATCCACATCCTATGGTCCCCCCCCTACTTATCTAAAAAATGTTGATTGAGATTTTATATACAGCTGAACCGTTAGCCGTAGTATTCCACGTGCCCAATCTACTGTAGGAAAGTCGCAATTTTTGTATTTTTTGTCTGTAAACGGACAGAAATTACAGCACAGTAGCCTATGGGACGGTGGGAAAACGAGCAATTGCTCATAAAAACAAAACCGAAGATCGGGATACAGCTCAATTTGAGAATAAGCTTTTCTTTCTCAAGGACATCTATTGATTAATGAATAAAACAAAGGTGCTGAATCACGAAATGCCCCTTGTTTAAGCTGAGAAATGTTCTTCTTTTTACAAAAAGTGTGAATTTTTAATATATATTAAATATAATCAAATCCACAATGCACCTTTTTTTCTCTCGTTTGGGTCATCCTGTAAATTAAACAAATGGCTCCTGCAATGACCTTCAGATTTTATTATATTTTGGTGGAAAGTTGCACCTATAGTCATAGGAAAAAATCCTATGATTTTTTTAGCGGACATGCTCTTGCTATAGAAAAGTCCTAAAAAATATATTTTTATTCAAAAAAGGGTCTTTTTGGTGTCCAAACTTGCATGTTGTTAACAATCATGTATCTTGCGCATATTAGCGAGCCTGTTCACGCAATATGCAATTGTGAATTTTCCCCGAATTTGTTTTTTTCATAAATTTAGCGACAGTTCGTTTGTATAAGAGGAATCATATCCCTCACTGTTGTATTTTATGGAAATACAGGCCTCTTAATTTTAATGGTGATTTTGGAAATCCCATTTTAGACCCGACTCCCAATCTCATTTTCGGCCCTCCCCACACAAACTATAAAGGTCTACCGACCTGAAACTTTGCATTTTTTTCCTATAAAAGAGAGAAAAAAAATAAAAAATATAAAGAAAATCTGAGAGGGTCATGCGGGAAACTTTCTGAAATTGTTGAATTGACATGGAATGACCCTTTTAATACATTTTCTGTAGCCAATACAAGGTGAGAATCGATATGAAATTACTGTATGACACAATATCTGGGTGTCCCAAAATCTCACGTTGCACCTTTAAAGACTAACAGTACCAACCACCTCACCAAGTCAGCTGATAACTTAAAGGGGGATGACGTAGATTTTAAGTATAAACGTTTTCATCTCCACCCCCAAACCCCATCCATCATACTAACCGACTTTCCAAATCCATTTTTGATATGAACTAAAACATAATTTTGTTAGCCCATAGAGTCCTCTATTGGGTTGAGAAACCAAAATAGGGCACATTTTTTGCTCATAATTCCAAACTACATCCTTCAGTCTTAAATTTTCCCAGGGTAATGAGAAAAGTAGTAGCTTTCTTCAGGTGCCAGAAATCGTAAAATCGGGGGTCCTGGACGAGGCTATTAGTGATTGAAGCCATGGCCTCTCTCAAGATGCATTCATAATTCGTTTTATATTCATTGTTCACTAGAGTTCCTTGAGAAAGCTTATTCACAAAATTTTGAATTGCGACCTTTGCAGTTTTGTGTAAATGATCACTTCCTTTATTCCGTGAGTCCCATAGGCCACTACTCATGGGCTGCTTTCATTTCTGTCCCTTTACAGACATAAAATACAAATTTCCTCAATTTACATGTGAGATTTTGTCACATGGATTACGAGAGTGGCTACGGTTCAGATGCTATAAAAATCTCAACGTTTTTTTCAAGTTAAGTCCGTAGGGACAAGATTGTGGATCACTAATGGCCACTTTAAGTAGTGGTTGTTTTGATCAAAAGAGGAGTCCAGAATTTGCTTCTCAGAGTGTACCAGAGCTGGAATTGATTGATTCAACCTCTTCTGATGCACATATACAGATGCACAAAGATGTCTCTATAGTTTCAAGGATATTGGGGACCATCTGGCCTGAACACACCCAATGACATTATGAAACAGGCCCCCTTACTGAAATCACTTCACAAGTTTGAAAGCAATTTGCGATGTTTACATTCTGTAAAAAAACGGATTAGTGCCTGCGCCCCAACCATGTTAGAGAGTGTTACCGGGGCCGGAATGAATAAATACATTTGTTCTCATGCTAAAATTGACCGTAGGATGTGGAGAGTTCATGATGAAAACGGGTGATGACAACATTAAAGTGGTTGGCAATTTGCGCACGACGCCATTTTCCAAATTGTAAGCCTTCTTAAGCCAAAAACCCTAAGAAGGACCCAATTTTGGTTGTAAAAACTGTTTTTTGGGTGAAGGAGTTCAGTAAAAACTAGTCCCCAAACTATAAAATGTGCATGTGCCGATATTTCCAAGATGACGGACCATTTTATTGGCACCAACCTTACATTTCTTTATTATATCAGCCTATGAAGATGATTGTGCTGTCAATTAAAAATTTTCTGGGTCCAAGGATTTCAATAAACTATGTAAAAACTGTCAGGTAATATAAAAGTAATGAAGTTTTTCATACGTCCCTATTTCCCTCCCAAAATGTCAACATAGAAAAAGGCAAAGCCTTTATCCTCATGCTATAACAGCACCTAGATGACGATTTTGGTGACAAGTGAGAAACATGTTTTAATCAGGTCCGGATTTCAACAAAGCCATATTCGCAAAACGTCAGATGATCGTGATTCAGTTTTCTCGACTACCAATTTGACAAAACCCAAAATTGTTACAAAACCTTGACTACTTAATAATGTAGTTCACCCAAAACATAATGCATGGGAATTTAGTATTTATGCCTGTGTTATTTTTTAAATAGTAAACGCATATTTGTTTGTTTCAGATAATGTCCAGATTAAAATGGCCCCCGAATTTCGAACAATTAAATGGTCATGTCCCGTGCACGCCTATTGGTAGTCAATGTTTTTGGGGTTTTCGTCATAGGGGGCCATAAAGCGCAGTTAGAAGTTCTAAGGAGGATTACTGAGGATTGGTGTTGGTATTAATTGTCAAGCATCTGGTTAATATATGTTTCATTCACCACTTTGCCCGCATTAAGCCCTGACTTACCAGTAAGTTAACACTCTTTGGGTACTTGTATTTAAAATATTGGGCCATCTCATGGGAAAAAAAGTGACACATGCAAAAAAAATCACCTTTATATTCATCTAAATTTTTCGATAGTCTTATTGAACTCCCTTGACCCAGAAAACACTCATTTTGACACCAAAATCATCTCCTAGGTTATATAATAAGAAATATACGGTTGTCCTTTGACGAGATGTTCGGCCATCTTGAAAAAAATATGCCTTATATAATTTCCAATTACTCTGACATTCCTGCCAATTGTTTATTGACCCTCTTACCTCTTGACCAAGACACTCCATTCCGACACTAATCCACCAAGTAGTGCTATTACCTTTAAATGGCGGCCATTTTGCAAAATACTGTTTATGCAAATTGTCATCACATGTTTTCGTGAACTACACAAGCCATAATCATTTTAGCTATGATTGCAAATGTTTGGTAGAAATCTAAGGCCCTTTTTTCCCCTGATTCTGCAGCACTAGAAGAGTTGCTGGGGTGCAGTTTGTGGCATTTCTTGGACAAGGATCTGACCTTACTGCCAGCCTTTACCGCATTCTAAACTAAGTTCCCTACTTGTTTAAAGTCCGCGGCGTACTCTGCTCCAACATAAACGGATTGTTGACCAACAACTTGAATGATATATATCGATTTTGAAACTGGCATTGCTGAGTTTGGAAAAATAAGTAATTGTCAAATGTTTATATTTTTTACAGGCCTTTTTAAATTTAAACAATTGCGAGATTGTTAAAAAATTCAACCTCCAAACTATTCCCCATCAAACCATGGCCTTTTAACAAAAGTAATATTTGGAACTTTCTCTGGCCTTTTAAACTTCTAAACTTTCAAATTTGTTTTTTGTTTTTTGTCTGTTTTTTCTCTTCTCTTTACTACTCTTTACTGTAAACATAAATTCAAATTTCATTGATTTGTCATTTATATTATGTTCAAAAAGCGTCATCTATTTGTCTAAATATTAAAATCACTTATTAATTTGCACGTACGTTTTACAAGCATCTAAACAAATCGCTAAGTGATCCACGGGATAGTCTTTTCGGACTTAAGTAATTTCGGACTTCGGTAGGGCTACCCATTTACCAAACTTGAAAAGCATGTTGTCATTAGCTCACAGACCATTGCTATTGTATATGTGCTAATCCCAGCTAATCCATCTTTCACTTGCCAGATCAATATATCTTGCTACAAGCCTAAAGTACAATGCCTGAATCCGGGTCTGAATGCTTTTGAATTGTGTCGCAAAACATGCTAGATACATTGTAAATTCGGTCACGGATGTGAACACCTTGCTTTTCTGTTCCAGAAATTGCTACAAACTGCCACCTCCCCCCCCCCAAACTCTTCCTGTTTTTACCGAATGTAAACATCCAAATTGTTTTCAAACTTGTGATTTCAGTAAGGGTCCTTTTCATTCAATTTTTTTCATGCCATTGTCCCTTTAATACCTTGTGAAGTCTTTGAAGGTGGGTAACCTGATCAATAATCTTATCCCCATCAAAATTGAGATTTTCGTATCAGAAGAAAGTTTGTATTTTTCTCATTACCCCAGTGAAATCCAAGTTCCAGGAAATGTTTCTTTTTTATGTACAAAAATGTCTCCAAATGTGATATACCACATAATGTGGTATTAATGTGCTAAAACACACACAGTCCTATGGGCCAATTTAATACACATTTGTGCTTCGAACTGTCCAAATGGCTGGACTGATTTAGCTCAAAATTTGTAATCGGTTGTTTTTGGCGATATACTTCCATGTTAGGGAGAAAACATAAGAAATATTGGACCATGTTCAGGTCACCCACCTTTAAGTAATATGGGAATATATTGCATAATTAGTAATTTTCTACCTCACAATAAAGAAATATTTATTAATTAGTCTGTTTAAACAAGTATTTGTGTCTACTATATGAGAATGTTTATTTTGTGATGTTCTGTTGGCGAGTGCAAAATTGAGATGCCCCTGGAACAAGATGTCTCCTTATTGCATACTACTTATCACTCTCTTACTTGATAGAACTTGTACACCAATTTACCTCCATATAAGGACAAGAGTGAGAGACAAACTTACCATGTATGGGTGGGTTGTTCTTTGTAATGATTCAATCGATACAATAACATTATGGTGACACAATCACGGGAGATATCTTAAACATATTAAAATACAAAGAAATCGCGTTTTTAAAAGAGACACTGGCACATTTGAAAAATAGTGCACCCTCAAGATTTTTCAAAATCGATATTTTGCCTGGGTTAAGGTTTTTTATATAGAACAGACCTCACCCGAAATGATTAAGACCAAATCTCTTCCTTATGGGTGGAACAAACGATTGTATATTTAAAAAAGTCGCTGGCGACGTTAAATTCAACGAAGACGAAAATGGCGGTTAACACCAGAACATCCGCCGGATGCATGTTTCCCACGCTATGCACACTTTTTGATCGGTCTATAACCGTTGTGGTTTAAATCAGGAGTACGAGTCAAAGTCTTCATGTAATATACAACATTTGTTGATTAAATGGAAAACTACAATTACTGGGATGTCTTTTAATTCCTCATACATGTCCCTATCTGTTTTGGGGTATTTATTTTAGTGTAACATATACGTCTGTTCTCCAATGGCCACACTATCATTTGAGAGCAAATTGAAGAAATTAACATATTTTGGTGACATGTGCCATGCCCGCTTTAAAGGTCCTGGCGTTTCATCTCTAATAGCCCTCGTCCCCAGGGACCCCAGTGTTCATTGAAGTGATCAAAATGTTGGTATCAGAAGCTGCATATTTCTCCTTACCCTGTGAAATCTAGCACTAAAGGATGTTTTGTTTGAATGTTATGAGGGAAAATATGCTCTCATTTTTGTTGACCAATATTAATTGACACATTTCTCTATTGGATTACAAAATCACATTTTTAGATCTCAGGCTTAAAAACGGGATTGAAATATCGTTGCGAAACTTTACAGTGGGATTTTGGAAGGCCATTCTATCAAGATGAAGTTTATCGACTTAAAGGTGCAACGAGCATTTCCATAATAGGTATCCCAACAACAATGTTGTAAAATTCTGATTTGACCCTGTTTGTAAGCTTTAGATCAAAGCTTTATATCCCCCTGTAAAACTGTTTCTTTGGTATAAAAATGTGAATTTCTAATTTCGTAAAAAAAAAAAACTAAAAAATCAATAAAATAACATTTCCTTTTTGTTTTCATTTTTAAGTTTATTTCTGTAACCAAATAAAAGTAGGATCTAATGAGCATCTATTCTATATGAAAATCTCCACAATCATCAGAAAATAGGATGATTGAAGATCACTCTTGCACCTTATTGGGTCGTCCTGGTAGACTGCAAGTGGGAATAATAGAGCTGAGCAACATCTGTTTCAGATTAGGAACCACTCAATTAGTAATCCCTGCACAATTCGCGGTTTATACCAAGAAGACCCCATCTGATAGCTGCCATTTGTCAGTATACCTGCAAAATCTAACACTTGCGCCTTTTTGCCGCGAAACCCTCAAATTATAAGCAATGAGAGCGTTTTCCATGTTGAAGTCTCATGAACGAAATGAGGTTTACAATTGATTCCGCCAATGCACTGTATGACTTTGTGCAGTAGTGTTTGACAGAATGAATGGCATACCTCATTTGCCAGCCAGGGACTTCTATATAACTTCTACGGAATTTTGGTGGTATTGAGATATTTTAACTGGCTCTGACAAAAAGGTGTTTGCATACATGTACCTCCCACCATCCCTGTGTTTATAGTACTCCATCCCTTTTCGAACTTTACCAATTGCAACAATAGAGATAATCCTGATTTCTTAAATTTCAAACCATCTTAAGGGGGAATCCCTTCCGAACCACCCATTTCAAAAAACTTGGTTTTTCCACTAATCAGAAGTAGTAGCCTCAAGTGTTAGTTTGTATGCCACCCTAAACCTTTTCATAATTAACATCAAAATGTCGAACATGTTGACCCGTTGCCATGGTAACCGGCCGCCACGTTGGATTTGTAAATTTGTCCATGGTGTCATACGGGACAAGTTAATATCTCAAAAGTATTATCCTATTGAGATGAAACAAAAAGCAATTGGGAGCTGAGATTTAAAGCTAGTCAATACCCAAAATATACATGATAGCTAGCATGGTAAGTAGGGTACAGGTCCTGGTTACATCTAAAGCAGCAGAAACCATAATTATTGTTGTGGGTCAAAAGTCAAATGAACAGGTTCCCAAGTTGAATTAAATAATTTTGGGTCATTGTGTGCTCCCTAAGATAGAGAAAAAACAGTGAAAAAATGAAGTGCCTATCCCTATGGTTCTTGAGATATGAATGTTCCCGCGGGGTGACAAATTGCGATAAAACAAATATGGAGAAAAACGCAACTAAAGTTTGAGAATGCAAGTCACACAAATGTAATTACGCAAATGTAATTTGCGATAACTCAAAAAGTATTCATCCTATTGAGATGAAACAAAAAGCAATTTGGAGCTGAGGCTTCGAGGAACAACTTTTTGTCAAAATCTCAATTCTTGAAAAAAATCCCTACTTAGACTAGGATTCCCCCGTAAATAACTGCAGAAGTCTGGAAATATTTTTTGGGCTCCTGGAGCTTCAAAAACCCAGTGACTTCATGAGACTCCACTGTGTACTCCACTAGGGGACCTAAGACCCCACCCATATTAAAGGGCTTTCGTGATGAGGTGTTCACGGCACATACATTCTGATTTTTGGGTTCTCAATGTTGGCCGGTACGTGTTTGTAATGAATGACTTCCGAATTATCTCCCTTGATCGTGTCACATACAACACCATGACTGCCAATATGCTCCAGGAGAGCAGTTGGTTGACCACATTTCAATCTTGCAATAGCGGCATACGGTGTTGCCACTCTTTGTCACCATTTCTGTCTTGCTTATATTTTGTCTTAGCATTTCTTCATCAGAATTGTTTTATTGAATTAATGCGGAGTCAAAAAGATATTGAAGTGAATGAATTTTAATAAGGCGTGTCTTTGACTATATCTTATTTTACTCTGTGGCATCAAAGATTTGATGAAACAGGCTTGCCATATTTTGAACAAGAAACAGGGCTCAGTGCACCCGTTGGATTACACGCTTTAACAGTCTCTTATTGTCTTATATGCACCTGCGGACATGACCGAATAAGCGCATAAAATGTCACTGAGCTGTTTCATTTAGTTTTGTTGCATAAAATATGGTAAGCTGTAAATGAACTTCCCCATTTTATTTTTTTCTTTTGAAATTAAAGGTGATGCTCAGAGGGACATCAGCAACCACAAAGATTATGACCTGAATGATAGGCCTATTTTGTAGGGCTGTGACAAATAACCGGTATCCCGAAACCTTTAAACTCCAACACTCAACTACAAAAAAACCTTGGCCCCCCCCCCCCTCTACCCCCTCTCCACGGCGGTTGACTGCGACTAAAACACTTCAAATGGAATCAAGTAAACTAATATCGTTCACTAGCCCCTTCCCAGTTGCAATTACCCGGTTTGTGGTTTCTTTGACCTTGGGTGACCCCTGATGACCTTGCAGTGACCTTTTCGGGCATCAACAACTGACCCAACCCACCAAGTTTATTGGAACACCCAACGTGTACCCCATTGACCTTTTACCTGATGAATTGAATTTTGTTTTTTTCTTACGTTTAAAAATGTACCCTATCAAAAATAAAATTGTCAAGAATCATTTCTTGTACAAGATTCTCAGTAATCTTGACTGCAGAACAATGGACTATTGACAAAACAGGACCAAGACCCCCGCCCCCCCCCCCCTTGACCAAACACTGACCAAGATTTTTGCCCCCCCCCAGAAATTGAACAATTTCACAAGATGAAGAATTCGTGACAATATTGAGTATTGTAGCTACATCAATCAATCAACTCAATCGACTGGTACACAATGATGACAAGTATGTACTAATTGAAAGCAATTACTTAATTGCTATAAAAGGATTGCTGCTGATTGAATTGATTATTTGGTGGTAGTTTAATTTGCTTATTCAATAAAATGATCAAAGAGAGATAGCCACCCTCTATTGACTCATATTTGTGTATTTGCATTGCCCCACAGTGTTTAAGCTTAGCTCACACTAAGACAAATATGGGGTACTGCAAGGTATATTGAGCTGCAAATTGCAATTGAATTCCTCGCCAATCATTGTGTGTGTCTCAATGTCGCTGATCAATCCGGGGTCGCGACCCAGACGCCGAATGATTAATTATGGTTTGATTGGAGATTAAGTGCCAGTGTTTTGTTTGTTTTTCTTAATTTTGGGTGTATAATATTTGTTCATACGTTAGATGCTATCAGTGATTCATCCAAAGTACTTCCAGGGCCAATTTTTTTAGGGGGTGCAGATCTTTGAACCAAAAAAGTAGGCCTTTTTTAAAAAGGGACATAAACCCCAGAAATGGTACTTTTTTTGGACATCTCATCACCAAAAAGGGAACTTCCTAAAAGGTCCCTACTTTTGGACCTTTTATCAAAAAATCAGCCAAAAGTGGGTCTTTTTGTGGAACTCCTGCACCCCCCCCCCACAAAATAACTATGTACTGACTACTTCAATTTTCATTTTTAAAATACACTAGTTACATAAAATATTTGCAATAGCATTCAATAAACAGCTCTGCTACAAATATTGATGAAGATAAAACAGTGCTACAAGAACTACTATAGGCCTACACTTTTTGTATATTTAATATAGGTCCATTTAACTTGGATATTACACCACATCAATCATACTTGCAAAATGGTCAATTACGTAAAATGTACTTCACAATGTTGTAAAATATTTTTAGCTACTGTTGGTGTTTTTTATTTTTTGTGTAAATTGACAAATCAACATTAGTACCATAATGCAATATACTCAGCAACATTTTCTACATGAAACTATCATCCTTTAGGCCCCCCCCCCCTATCAGACTGTGTAATTCCAAGACTCACAGGTCCCCATTCAAGGCTTTTGGGTGTAATTCTTCTTTTGTTGTGCAATTCTTGTAAATCTTGTGAAATCTGCCAGTCCAGGAACTTGACTTGTATAGATAATACACAGTGTTCAGGAAAATTGGGCTCCTTTTACAAGATTGAGGGATTCTCTGTTCTTCAGCTCAGAAAATCCAGCTTCGGCCCTACAACAGTGGATCGGAGTAAATATGGTTTGATTGGAGTTAAGTGCAGTGTTTTTTTTATATTATTTGGGTTTTTTTAATTTGGGGTGTCTATATTTTTTCATACTTTAAGATAAATTGGATTTATACTACTTTTCTGTATAGGAAAGGCGATTACCAACATGTCTTAATTACAACTTTCATTGAAAATACTATTTTAATGCCAAATTAAGCTCTAACTTTCTGTATTACAATGACCATACCTTACTGTGCAAATAATTTCCAGTAACCAGAAACAAACCTTATGTTACACTTGTAGCATCTATATGGTAAGGAGTTCAGCCAACTAAATATTTAGCAAGTGAAAGTAGAAAATACAATTTTCTAATGACCCAGAATCTCAGGTTTGAATTAATTTGAAAACATTCATTGGTTTCTGCAAACTTACAAACCTCAAAGTCAGGACAGTTTCAATTGGCCCTAGCTCATCTAGCTTGTATTGAACTAAAACTCAAAGACGACATTGCCAAACATGCCGTCACAAATCATTTTCCCAAAGGCACTTGAACCAAAGGACCGTTGTTAAAACCTAATCCACTTGAGCTGTGGTTACAAGAGCTGGACATCATAGCATGAATGAAGATTTATTGATCAGTGCACATAGTAACAGACAAACTCTCTCTTTACAGGGAAGTATGACACCCAGCCTAAATTAACAGTACAAAATTGTGAAAACGTACATACTGTCGTTATGGGCTGTGATAATTTCTGGGATGAGGGGGGCTTATAATGTAGCTTGTTCATTCTGAGAGTTGTTGTAAAAGCAGCAAGCATCAGTACTCAATTTTACGATTCCTGTATCTCAATACAAATTCATATAAGAAAAGATCACATCATTAAAACGGGTAAACTGTTAAAACTATTTTTGGAGAAGGTCTTTAAACATTTATTTTTGAGAAAAGTTTGCTTAATATCAAAACCATTATTAAAACTATATAAATCGTGTAAATGTGGACAAATCACCATAATCCTAAGGTGACGAAAATAAAAAAACCTGTTTACGGGCCCGAACGACCAACCACCCCCACCACCCCCCCCCGGGACCCCCCCCCCACACAACCCCCCGCCCCCCCCCCCCCAATGATTTTTCAGTTTGCAGAATTTCTTTTTTAGTTTTTTCCAAAAATCATGTAAAATCAGCCTGTTTTACCTAAATTATCAATCTTGGATGATTTTTTTTTGTTTGAAATATTGTAAAAAATTTGCATTTTTCACTTAATTTTCAGATTGTGGGCTATTTTAGGATACATTTTGGACAGAAAAAAATTTAAAATAGAAAAAATTGGCCCAGACCAACCAACCGACCGACCTTACTTGAAGGGTCCGCTCGCCCGTAAAACTGGTTTTCTTTTTCGTCGACCCTAAGGCCAATATACTCAGCAACATTGTCCAACAGAAACTATATAGGCCTATCAGACTGTGCAGATCAGGAATTACAAGATTCACAAGATCACAGGGCCCCATTCAAGGCTTCTTGGGTGTATCTTTTGTTGCAATTCTTTTTTGTAAATCTTGTAAATCTTGACAGTCAGGGAACCTGACTTGTATAGATAATACACTGTGTTCAGGATCAGGGCGGTCCTTTTACAAGATTTGCGGGATTCTCTTGTTCTTCAGCCAAGAAAATCCAGTATTGTCCCTGCAAATGTGGTCGGGAGTAAAATTATGGTTTGATTGGAGTTTAAGTGCAGTGTCTTTTGGTGGTTTTTCTGAATTTTGGGTGTCTATATTTTTTCATACTTAAGATGCTATCGGGCCCTGCCATTGTGAGAAAAATTATGATTTGATTGGGTATAATGAAGTTGTTTTTTTTTCTTGGTTTTCCTCTCATCTAATTTGGGTTCATACATTTCTTAATACTAAGTAAACACAATCTGTGATTCACATAGAACCAAAGCAAAGCAATCCCTATGTGCCCTCGTGCAAACGACATAAAATGACAAACTGACTAGATACCACATGCATGCGTGGAATATTATACAGGTATCGAGGGACCTCCTTAACATTTAGCATGAAAAACTTGTCATCAAGCTTAATTTAATCACTTAAATTTGTTGATTAGATTATACACAATAGCTCACCTTGTTTAAAACCTAATTGACCATTGAAGTGGCACTTAACTACAATTTGAGCCAATCTTGATCAATGTCCTGCAAATCTTGGATAACATCTTGTAAATAAACTGCTGATCTTGAGCATTCAGACTTCTTGTATATCAATCAGGGTTGGTCAGGGTTCTCCGTACCTTTCTTGGTAGGGCCTTGGCCAAGGAAATTGGAACAAGACCAAAATATTTTTGATAGGGTAGTTTATTTTCCTTGTTTTATCATTAATAAATTTATTGAAAGATAAGGGCCACCACTCCTGATAAGCCCCACGGGGTTGTCTAGCGGTGGTCCTAAATATTTACATCTCAGTATCATATTTATTTATTTAATACTTATATAAGTTCCATTTTCAATATTCGGTCTGTTTTTCACAGTCTGTACATGTAATATGCAATAAAATTGAACTGATGACTCTGATGAAATCGGTGTGACCTTTAAGATTTTTGGCATCAAACAATGACCCACCCTCCAAGTTTCATGTCCACTACACCAACATTACCCCATTTAACCTGGATCCACGAACCAATACAAACTCTGTCTTCAGACGGTTCCGGGCCACCCACCCACCAAGTTTCAGGAACGTAGGACCCTCTGTCTCGGAGAAAATAGACGGGTCAGACAGGACCCCAGTTATAGACTAGGCGGTCCCGGGTTTCGCGATCACTTGGGTTTCGCGATCACCTGGGTTTCGCGATCACTGGGTTTCGCGATCACGGGTTTCGCGATCACCTGGACTTGAATGACCCTCAGGTTTCGCAGTTCCTGGACCTTGAATGAACCTGATGACCTTGTCGTGACCTTTAAAATTTTGGCACGACCCCGCCCACCAAGTTTATGGGATACACATAAGGTTACCCCACTTGACTTCCTTTGACATTGCCCTGTGACTTTGGAATGGTCAGTGTAGCAAGCTACCTTTAACCCAAGGCTGAGTTCAAATCTCGGCGGGGTACTGCTGGATTTATTTGGGTACTCAAGTTAGATTTATTTGTAGAGGAGCTTTTGATTCATAAACTCAGAATTGCCACCCTCCTCATGGTTCATTTGATATGGGCAATTAACAGGGATAAGCGGGGATATTGCGGAGGAATCAAAACTGTGGAAATGCATTTTGTTAGTTTAGAAATTCAAAGATAAGTACGTACAATTCCATATAAAACTAAGGTGGAACGACAACACAAAATAGTGAAAAAAGGAGTATTTCAGAAATTTGTCATACCCTTCCTGCAAATCGAAATACAGCGATTAAGGTCTCAAAATTTCACTAACAGCTGATTGCGGTTTACACCAGTACATAATAACCAAAGATCAATAAGTTTGAGGTCAAACTGTACAGTCATGGTGAACAATAGTCGCTTTATAACTCTGCATTATTCACCAGGCGAGGATCCAGGGGGGGGGCGCGCTTCCTGTTAATTCTGCAAAATCTTGTAAATCAGCCCATTTTTGGACAAGTTAGCCTTCAGCCCCCCGGTAATTTTGACGTTTTTCAAATCCTGGATCCGCCATGTTCACAGGGAAAAGCTTTTTTGATCTTGAGTCGGGAAAAAATTTGAATGCATGTATAGAAATAAAGAATAAAATAAAAGGTACTGCTCTTGTGTACCTAATACACGGATTTCAAGCCACAACTGGCAGGTTATGTAGCCACATCCACGCATAACAAAAATACCAAAATTATGAATTTGATTATTGTTTCGGATCAGCAAATACACTGCTTATCCATTTAAGCCAATCATGAAAGCTCTCACTCCATTGTGTTTGTTGTAGATGTTTGCAAACATGGCGCTGATAATTAAAGAACACTGGCACATTTGAAAACTAGTGCGCCTCACGATTTTCAAAATCGATTTTTGCAATGGTGTACAGCTTTCTAACAAAGCCCTCACCCGAAATGATTAAGACAAATTGGCTTCCTTATGGGTAAACAGAACGATTTTATAATTTACGTCGCCGGTGACGCTTAATTACAATTCAGTAGACGGCGACGAAAATGCTTTTAACACAAGAAACACACACTCCGGATACACTGTTTCTCATGCTATTGCACACTGTGTGACGGTCTATAACTTTGTGGTTTAATATCAGTGAGTACGAGTAAAAATATTCATGTAATATCACATTATGATAAAGTTATGGAAAATTTAAAAGTTGGCCTACAAAGTACCGGATGATTTACCTCATATCAATGTCCCTATCTGTTTGGGGTATGTTATTTTTAGTGTAAAATGCTGTATAGAAATTACCAGAATTCTCTGTTCTTCCAATGGCCTAGACTATAAGTTGAGAGAAAATTGAAGGAAATGTCATATTTGTAAAAAAGTTGCCAGTGCCCTTTAAGCTGCCGCCTCAAAGTTGCATTGTTTTTATTTGATTTTAGTTTGATGTCTCTGGCAATTTAGCCAACAGGCTATAATAAAGATTAAATAAAACCAGTTATTATTAAACATTAATCTTGTGATGGCATATGATAGGTCTTAAGGTGGGAAACCTTTGTGATGCACAGAGGATTTGTTTGTGGAGAATCATCCATTTTCAAGTTTTGAACAAAAATAACATACAAAAGAATAACATTTTTGGAAAGCTTGATAAAATAAGGATCCAATGGCATCAAAATAACTTGATATTCCGGGTTGTAAAAAAGTATACAGGGTGTTGTAACAAGTACTTTCAGAAAAAAAGAGTTGACCCTGTGACATTTGCCTTCAGAAGAATTTGATGCACTTGGGGGACCACAAATTGAAAAGAACACTCAAGAGCTTCAGAAAATATATAGTTTATTGAAGGTGCAGTGATTCCTTACGTGTTGTACAGGGGGACTTAAAGTAACCTTGTATCAAAAAATGTAATTGTATTTGCTACTGTTAATAGTCATTCCCTTTCCCTTTAAACTGATATACATATTGTTGTACTTTAACTTCATGGCATATATTTGAATCTTTGTTTTGAGATTTTTGGCCTTAGAAGCATTTACAAATATTAGTGTACGTAGATTTACAAGCTGTTAACAGTCTATGGGAGGAAGACCATTTTGCAGCTTGTTATTTTGCTTATTAAATCAACGTATAATGCAAGGTAGTTCATTATTTTCCATGTTTTTTAATTGCTGTGCAATGTCCAAGACTAAGTATACATAGAAAGATATCCATGCTACACAAATATAATTAAAAATGTTTTTCATAATTTTGCTTAGCAAACTTGAGTTTTTCCATAGACTTCTGTGTGTACCGTTGCACTCACAGCCTCCACTATGCCACGCTCGTTAGTATAAGATAAAATTAATTAGCATCAACGGAGAAGCTGAATTTGGTGTCATATGAAAGAGGAAAATAGGCTTTAAAAAAAGACCAAAAGAAGGGTTGTTTGTGTAGGTATTCCATCTTCATTTTGAAAATTCCCATTTAGGTAAATTTTTATGAAAAATGTCACACCTCCACCTATTGAGGTTCCCAACTAAAGACGCATGGCCATAATCCAAGCTGTTGTTGAAAGTCGCAGTTATTATGACAAAACCAGAAAAGAACAAACAAATTATCGCCCGGCGCGGCGACACACTTTTGGACCAACCGGCTGATTTGGACTATTTAGTCCACTAACTACATCGGTGTAAATTTTATGAAATTATTGTGGGCAAATAGATTTTTCTTAAAAATTATTTAGCATTCAAAGGAGAAGCGGAATTGGGTAATATGAAAGAGGAAAATAGGCTTTAAAAAAAAAGACCAAAAGAAGGGTGTAGGTATTCATCTTCATTTTGCTGAAAATACCCTTATGGCACTTTTTATGAAAAATGTCACACCTCCACCTATTCGAGAGTTCCCAACTTAAGACGCGCATTATGGCAATATCACAGCTTTTTGAACGTCTCATTTATTACGAGCCTGTCTAACCAATCCAGGAAATTTGAGGAAGAAAATTCATATTCCTTAAAAACTCTTCTCCTGTAACTTAAGGTGGGTGACCCGATATCAGTCCAATTTTTCGTAACATTTCTCCCTCATGTGGAAGCATATCCCCAAAAAATGACAAAATTTTGATATAAAATTGGACCCTCCTTGAAATTAGCCCAAATTATGTTCGAGCTATGAGTTGCAAAATATGGGGTGAGACGCAGTAAGCACAATATTTTCAAACTCCAAGCGAGACCAATTAATATGGACGTAAATCTCACATTTTATTATTACGGTCAAGCCGTTTGACAAAGGCAAGAGGGTAAAAATGTGTACTAAATTGGCCAAGGGACTGTGTGTGTTAATTAATGTGGTTGACTACATTTGGAAACATTACCAAGGCTTTTGAACCAAATTTCAGGGTATAAGAAAAATATTAACTTTTGTCTATGCCAAAATCTCAATTTATGTATGTAATAAAGTTGGAGTATGAGGTCACCCAGCTTTAGCTGATTTGATCAAAGAGTGTGATGTAACTGTTTCTTTCACCTCCTACGTAAGTGTAAATGTTCATGGAGTGATCTATGACTTCAGTTCCTCCCAGTTGATTGTGGAGTGATTGGTGCTGCTATACATTATCTGGGGTGCTGATGTGTTGATCTGTCACAGAAGCTTTGCATGTGGACCTTGTGTAGTTGCCTGCGATAAAGTTTTAAACTGTGTTTGGTGTTCCGCCAACTGATACCAAAAGGTTCGGCCGATTCCACCAAATTAAGATTACGGGCAGTCAGCGCACTGGATTTCAATATGTGATCATCACATCAAAACGGACCAGTTGTCGGTAATTGCAGTTCAATATATTATTTAAATTATGCATGAAAAAACAAAGAAAATAAAAAGAAATTTAACCACATTTTTTCTCATAAATTGGTAATGCTACACCCAATTTATACATGAGAGGTATCATTTAAAGCTGATAATATGGATTTTTCAGTGCAAACAAAACCTTCAACTTGCACCTTTGATGACAACTTGCAGCTTTTTGATGTGATGGGCACATATAGACGCTATCTGCTTTCGTGTTGTCAAGTTTGTCCTTTAGATGAACTAACATACTGCGCAGAGTTCTGTAAAGTCTTACAGGCTGACACAGAAAAAATAGTCAACTAGGAGCTAAAGATAGTCACCTACAATGTTCAATTCTAAAGTGTGAGATGAATCTGATCTTTTGTTTCATGCAGTGGAAACATTTATGTATAGTATAAAGGTGCCATATAGCATACGTATATACCAATAATTACGGATCCAGAATTGAGTTAACAAAGTTGGATTTCTATATGAGGACTTCAATTTGACCTTAGTTTTCACAGAGATTCCATTTATGGAAAGCATTGTTGTATATGCAGAAAAAAAACATGATTTGTTTGAAAATGAGGGCGCAATTCGTCAGGAAAGGAAATCTCCGAGTCAGCCTTTAATGCGTAGAGAAGCCATGTTTTTAAACCTCATCACACCACTCCAATAGTCCTTGGACATAGTGAAATGTCACTGGAAAATGTGAGTACACACCGTCACAAAATTTTTCTTGGGGACTTGAAAGTATTATATGAATCATCAATTGTCTACACATCTAGATGAGTTATGTATGATTGGAGTAAGAGACTTTATTTTTGAGTAGGGAAACAACATTTAAATCTGAATGTGCATGTAAGTGAGCGTGTCTAGTCTCTATTGGTCCGTTATGCTGACAAGCTTCATCCCCGTGACAGAGCTGTACAGATGACTAGTTATTGAGGGAAAGCGTGGTCTAGTGGTTAGGGTGCTTAAAAATGCCTGTGCTGCAAAATTTCACAGTTCAAAATCCCGGTGGGGACACTGCTGGGATTTACTCGGACTTAAAGCGGCACTGGGCACATTTTCACAAAATATGAAATTTCTTCATTTGCTCTCAATGATAGTCTAGGCCATTGGAAGAAAACCGAGATTATATTGTACACATAAAAATAACATACCCCAAAACAGAGAGGGACAGGATATGAGGATAAAGACATCCAGGTAATTTGTAGGCAGAATTAAGTTTTTCCTAACTTTAATCAACAATGTGTATATTAAATGAATATTTTTGACTCGTACTTACTGAATATTAAAACCCCAAAGGTTATAGTACCAATCAAACATGGGCCATAGCGTGGGGAAATGCATACGGCGTGCGGGTTCTTGTGTTTTAAACGCCATTTTCGTCGTCTGTAGAATTTAACGTCGCCGGCGACGTTAAATTAAAAATCGTTTTGTGACCCATAAGGAAGCTGATTTGGTCTCAATCATTTTGGGTGAGGGCTTTTGATATTAAAAGCCTTATAACCATGCAAAAATATTGATTTTGAAAGATCTTTAGGGCGCACTATTTTGGAAATGTGGCCAGGTTCTCTTAACTCTGGAATGAATTGACCACCAGCGATTGATGATAAAATCAGAATACATTAGATCTCATTAGCTAGAATTATTCTATCTGCTGATGTAAGAAACACCTATTGATTCAATGCTGAGTACTCTTAAAAGGCGTAAAGACATATCAGTGATTTATCCGAACGAGTCAAAATCTATTAATCTGCAGGAGGAAGGAATAGTTTTAAAAGTGAAGCATAAGTCGATAGAATTCCATTAATTATTTTTTCCAACTGACGGAATTACAGAAAGGAAGAAACGGCAGAGTTCAAAGATAGGAATCTCCATTCAATTACGTGTTGTCGTCAGTGTCCGAACGGACAGTAATGTAATGACTAAAACTTCCGAATTTGTCCTTATTAGGTTGCTTCTGGTCCTATCATTTGCAGGGTATTTTAGGATACCTGTACTTGTTACAAATATGCAAAAATCTGATTTTTCGAGGATTTTTTTTTTGATTTTCTGATTTAGGCAAATTCACTGATAGTGCCTTTAAATTAGATCACGAGGAAATAATCCATTCTTATTATGTTATTTAAATGTCTTCAGGTAAAGCCCCCGATTATCTCTGTTCAAATTTCACTTTTATCCACACTACTTATGATTATAACACTAGAGGAAATCCACCAATTCACTTGTATTCCTCATATAAGAGCAATGGGGTTTGCGAACTTCATGGTAGTTAGAGCCAGCAAATCTTTGGGAATAAATTGTGATATCAAAACCCGCTTCTAATTTGATTCTTTCTCTTGGCCAATTAAATCTGTGCCTCTTTCAACATCATAATCATCAGTGGGTTTACGCATGGTATTCTTCTACATTAATTGTATTACTGGACCTTTTGTAGTTTAATTGCTTTGTTGTTATTTAAATGTTTTATCCTAGGATAGCAGTGTTCTTTCACTGATGGAGCTACCCTGTATAATGGAAAGCATAAATAAATAAATCATAAAAATTCAAAGCAAATGATGTTAAATTTGCCTCATCAATGGCCAATGGGTCCACATACCGTATTGTACTAATAAACGCCCCGGGGGGGTTGCATTTTTCAAAAGGAGGCGGTAGTACAATTCGAAAATGGAAAGTCAAAAATCCCGCAAAATCACCTTACCACAGGCTTATTTTCGCTGATTACCAATAATGCAAACCAACGAGCAGGGGGTGTGTTTTCGCAGGTCAAAGTGCCATACTAATTAAACTATTACAACTGTGCACAACAGCGATATGATACGGAGTCGACAGTCCCGGCCATTAAACACAGTGATTTAGGTAAGCTTAACTCATTTTCTTAATTGTTTTACTAAAAATGTAGGGGGCGTTTATAGGAAGGGGCATTTATAGGAACAACACGGTAATATATTTCTCTCACTCTTAAATTACAATATGGAAATAGACTGTTTCGTTGGTTTGTGATGACTTTCCTTTCTCCCATCGCCTGAGTTTGCAGAGTAAAAGGAGCCTTGACCTTCAGTTGGGCACCCAGTCAACAATATTAGTCTCCCTCTTCTTGATGAAGTGAATCGGTAATAAAACAGCAATGATTTCCATTACATGTGAGATAGGACAATAATAAACGCGCCGCATCCATTACATGTGAGGATAGAGCAATAAAACAGCGCCGCATCCATTACATGTGAGATAGGACAATAAACAAGCGCCGCATCCATTACATGTGAGATAGGCAAATAAACAGCGCCGCATCCATTACATGTGAGATAGGCAATTAAACAGCTGCCGCACTCCCCATTACAGGTGAGATAGGCAAAAACAGCGCAGCATCCATTACATGTGAGATAGGCAAATAAATAAAAGCGCCGCATCCATACATGGAGATAGGCAATAAACAAGGCGCGCCGCATCCATACAGGTGAGATAGGCAATAAACAGCGCCGCATCCATTACTGTGAGATAGGCATAATAAACAGCGCCGCATTCCATTACAGTGACAGATAGGGCAAAATAAAACAGCGCCGCATCCATACATGTGAGATAGGCAATAAACAGCGCGCATCCATTACAGTGAGATATGCAAATAACAGCGCCGCAGCCATTAATGTGAGCTTAGGCAATAAACAGCGGCCGCATCCATACATGTGAGATAGGCAATAAACGCGCCGCATCCATAATGTGAGATAGGCAATAAACAGCGCCGCATCCATACATGTGAGATAGGCAAAAACAGCCGCGCATCAATTACCATTGGGAGATAGGCAATACACGGCCGCATCCATTACATTTGAATAGGCAATAAACAGCGCGCATCCATTACATGGGAGATAGGCACAATAAACAGCGCGCATCCAGTACATGTGAGATAGGGGGCAATAAACAGGCCGCATCCTTTACATGTTGAGATAGGCAAATATAAACAGGCGCATCCATTAACATGTGAGATAGGCAATAACAGCGGGCCGATCCATTACATGTGAAGAATAGGCAATACACAGAACCGCATCCATTACATGGAAGATAGGCAATTCAACAGCGCCGCCATCCCTGTACATGTGAGATAGGCAATAAACAGCGACGCATCCATTACATGTGAGATAGGCAATAAACAGCGCCGCATCCATTACTATGTACGATAGGCAATAAACAGCGCCGCCTCCATTTTTAAACATGTAGATAGGCAATAAACAGCGCCGCCATCAATTACATGTGAGATAGGCCAATAAACAGCACAGAACCATTTACATGTGAGATAGGCAATAAACAGCGCCGCATCCATTACATGTGAGAAGGCAATAAACAGCGCCGCATCCATTACATGTGAGGATAGGCAATAAACAGACGACGAATTCCATTACATGGGAGGATAGGCAATAACAGCGCCGCATCCATTACATGTGAGATAGGCAATAAACAGCGCCGCATCCATTACATGTGAGATAGGCAATAAACAGCACCGCATCCATTACATGGGAGATAGGCCATAACAGGCACCGCATCCATTACATTAGGCAATAAACACCAATGTCAACCGACAGAGTACTCGTAGTATAGAGGACTATACAGCACTAGAAAGTGTTTATTGAAAAATAATGGTCTAAATAAATTTAGATTAATTGAATTCCTTGACATCAAAATTCCTGGTCTACCGTCACTTTGTCTTAGCCATTTTGTCTAATAACCTCTTGGTCTATACCATTTTCTCTAAACTGAGATTAAATTATCCACTTAGTCTATTGTCACTGATCTACCAGTTGGTCTATTGCCATTTTGTCTAATATCATTTCGTGCTTAAGCAATACTGCTGTATGAGGTTTTATTGGAGCAAAAGATAATTGACAGGATTCCCTTCCTGACATCAATCCATAGTTTTCGGCGGTGGACCTTGCCTTTGGGACAACCCCCGCCACCATGCAAGGGAGCATGTGCTGGATAGGCTGCATTAACGCCTCAAGAGCTGCCCCCTTGAAATATTAGATCGTCTCTTTTTCATTCTACCCAGGGTGGTGGTAACCAGCTACCTTCTCGTCAGATTTCCTTAAAACCCGATGGGGGTGACTGTTTAGCCGCCAACAACCAGGCCCTGGGACAGGTTGTATACAAATACTACATGGTTAGAGGGACAGGAGGGAACCGATGTTACCGAGAATGACGTGGTACTGGCTAGGGCCTATCACCCCGAACCGAAAGGGTGAGGGGAGAGAGATCGCTCCGTAGCCAATACAAGGGAAAATAAAGGGGTTGTGCCCTTTTTCCAGATATAAAACAATAGTAGTATTTGTTTTTTTTATGACACCTCATTTGACCTCTGGGATAAGGTTGTAGGGGAAACTAGTTCAATCGATTTCCCTAGGGAATAGCAAGGCGTAATAGGAATCAGCCAATGCTGAAACAGCCCCATGATTTTGTTCATGAATATTATGAGGTGTAATAGTCTAGCAGCTTTAGGGGTTCCCATGCACCCCCCTTAAAACTAAACGAAATTCCCAAAAATCATTTTTAGAATCTCTAGGAACATCTACTAAAGAATTTTGTTTTTACCAAAATTAAATTTGGCCCACAGGGTCCGTTTGGCCACCCCATCTTGGATATTAAGAGGGATTAATGTACAAAAGTGGTTCAATTTAGTAGAGAGTATGTCAAATGATTCGTCTCTCATAGGAAGGATTAGGAATAAGAAAATATGTAGTTGGGCATATCGTGATGTTCAGTTGCAGGGATATGAGTGAAAATGTGATAAAGTTCAATGACCTTTATTCGATTGGTCATTGTTACAGGGGCCAAATTTTCAAACTCCTTCAAATCTGACACAAATTGAGTGTCAAATTGTTGATATGAGGCATGAAACAATCTGGGAAATTGCTGACAGGATATTTTTCAGACCGACTTGAGTGGCAGGACCTTTCAAAGGAAAAACCTGACCTGACCTGTTCTAATAAACAAACCACACCAGTCACTTATAACCCTAAACCCAAACCCTAACCCTAATAGTAGCTAAGTGGAAATGGTTTAAGGACATCTGGTGATTACACAAAATGAACCAGTTAGAGAAATGGTATTAGACAAATGGTTTTAGACAATCTAGTGTAGTGATTGTACCCAAATGGGCCGTAGACGAAAATGGCATTAAATGAAATGGCTTTAGGCCAATTTGATGATTAGACCAAGTGATATTAGCATAATGGACTGTCAAATTAATATATTATAGTACTTAGTCAGGGGTTTTAAACATATGGAATAGGTTATGTGGGCATCTATTAAACTATTGTAGTTTTTAGACAAAATTGAATTGGGCTATCTGGAATTAGGACAACTTGCTACGAGGACAAAGGTGGCAATTGCACAATTCCTTAAAAGTCCCAGGAAACGAGATGATTGAAACCTACTCAAATCTTTAGGGGACATTCATTCAATAACAGGCCAAGAAAAAGACCTACATCATAGGAGCGTCGGAACCGGGGCGGACAGGAAGTACGGTTACGTCCCAAGAATTTTGCCCCTCCTCGCCCTGGTCGCCCCCCCCCTTTAAGATAAAAAAGCCACATCATTGAAGTCAGAAACTGATCTCGGCTTCCGGAAACTCCATTAACAAAAAATTTGCAAAGTAACTCTGGAAATGACGCCCCTTTGGCTTGTACTCATCCAACAAGTTTATAGTTATGAAACTACACGATTTTCTCGGCCTTCAGACTCTAGATGTCATCATAAAAAGTGTTAATAAAACGATTCCGTTCTTAAGCATAACTTGCAGAAATATATGAAAGATGGCTCCTTCAAATGCAACAAAATGACTTTAGTCCACGTTCAACACAAATACTCTAGTGACGCCCCCACTGGTAGTTTACAGTTGAAGGAATACACTGACGCCGCCCTTGAAACAAAATGCTGACGTCGTCCATGAAGGAAAATAAAACTGACACGCCCCTTGAAAACAAAAATGCTGACGTCGCAGTGAAGGAATATAAACTGAAGCCGCCCTTGAAAACAAAAATGCTGACTTCTAATAGGGACAATAGACCACCTGCCAATACTGATGCCGCCCTTTAAAGAAAACATTGCGGAGAAGTACTGCAGACCACCCCTAAACTTCAATACTAGCCATCCAATGCCAGGAAATATACATTGATGCCGCCCCTTTGAAGCGAAAAAGAGCAATTGATAAGAACGAAAAACAACAGCGCCCTGCTGAAGGTGACCTGTTTGTTACCCTCTACCACCATATGGAAACAAAAATGCACAGGTGATACAATATCCCCCAGTGTAATGAAACCAATGCCACCATAGAAGCAAATTTGCATCGGTCGATGATGTACCATATGTTCTCTCCTGGTTATCCAATGAAATATTAAACTGATGCGACGCCCTTTAGAAGCAAATTTGTTAGACTGGTTAACAAGCAGCGGCGCCCATATTCTTGTATCCCAAAAAAAGTAAATGAATTAATGACGCCTTAAGACTTAATCAAATTGCCAAAAGTCTAATAAGACGGGGTGCACCTAGTATGGCTATGTTGTAATATGAGCTAATGGGTCTATGGCGGCCGTTTTTTAAAATGGAATTTCAAAATCTAACAAGAAATTCGGAGCCATTGATCATATCCAGTGAAGCAAACGTGAGCCCAGTACATGTTGAAAACAAAAAATGCGAAACGTTTTTTAACAAGCAAATAGCCCCTTAATGGTTATCAATTAAAGTAAAAACTTAGGTCGCCCACTAAAATAAGTGCACAGTCATACTCGGATACAAGTTACCAACAAACCTTTGACGAAGCGGCCTTTACGGTGGTTTGAAATACAATGTCTCGAATTGCCTGTTGGGGGCGATTCTGCTGTTGTATAGCCACTTAGGATGTTCCACGAGCTGAAAGCTCCGTCCACTCTACACGCTCTTCAAAGGTTTCTTTTGGAGTCTGCAAGCTATCTGCCTATCTGGTTTTTACAATATAGAAATGAACTCTGTCGCCCAAATAGAAGCAAATTTGCAAAAGTCTAAACAAGCCAATTCCCACCATTTACGCTCCCATCGCATCTATAGTGCCGGGACACAGCGCCACCTATTCAGTTCTGCATCGCTAATTGGCCGGCAATTCTTCGACATGCGCTACGTCATGGGACTCCCTAGCAGGCAAACGCTTGTTTGTGTTAAAGGCTCTGCGATTTAGCTTGAACAAGGAATGTGAAACAACGGTTTCGGGGTACCTTGGATATCGCGAAATCACAAATCAGGTGGTCAATCTGATGTTAGAAACGGGGTGCATGACAAAAAAGGACCCTTAGACTCACTAGTGCTTTTTTGAAGGCTGACGTTGTGGCATCATTGACTTGACTTGACAGCAGCAATCGAGAATTGAGCCAGCTCAAAAGAGTGATAAGGTAGAAAAATGCTGTATGGTCGTATTTTTTCACGTTTTCGTCTTTTTCCAAAAGTTAAAACTATATATAAATAGTCAGCTAACTAGACAATTTAGTTTAGGAAATTTTGGTGGCGTAAATAGTTACGATAGGAGGGCCAAGTAATTTTGCGGCCAATCTCCAGTGCACCGCACTGTACAAAAAATCCGAATCATCGCTATCTGACCAAGTGTGTATGTATGATGACGTGGTTGATAACTCCCTAGCGCAGTTAAGATTTGCCAAGGTTTGCCACGATTCAACAATGGCTGGCGCTGGTGCCAAGCGAATGTAAATGGGTTTTGTGTCTGTATACATTAATTAAGTTCCAAAGATCCCAATGCTGCCAGGGAGGCCATGCAAAAGGATAACCTCTGCATTAAAAACTGATGTGAAAAACCTGAAACATGAAATCAAACAAACTCATGATAAACAATCACAAAACGGAAATTATTTATAGCTGTAGCAGACAGAGGTATCACAAATTACCTTCTTTGCAGCTGCAAATTGGGGATCGTATCATCATGCCATCAAGTCATGTGCGGAACATTGGTGTCCTGTTCGACACTAACATGAGTTCCACGCAAACTGGTGCTATAAATCTCTTATGCCAACTTCCCAACTACGCAACCGTTACAGACTACGCTGCAGGGGCAGGTAGCCAGGGGGGGCGAGTAACCCACCCAAATCTCCAAAAATGCCAAAAGGGTCGCAAAAATGCATGCGTGCGAGCGAAGAGAGCCATAGTAAGGAAGGAAAAGAGAGAAAATAGGTGGTGAGGCTTTTTATTTGGTAAAAAAAAGGCCAATATTGGGCAAAAAGTTCCACTTTTGCCAAAAGTTACACCCCCTCTATTGTAAAAGATCCACTAATTTTAGGAAGAAAAAAAAAAAAGGTCAACATTTGGAAAAATCCGCACACCCCCAAAAAAAATCCTGGCTCCGGCCCTGCTACAGCCGCTTGCCTGGATCAACACACAAGAAACCAAGTAGTACGTGCACCAATTCTATCACGGCTGGATTATGGCAATGCACCTTCCTTTTTCTTTTGGGACAAAAACATCACATGAACTAAACCCCCGTCTACAGTCCATTCAAGAACAAATATGCCGAACTTATTTTCTCTGTGCTTAGGAAGTGATTAAGCCTGCTCACTGTTCACTCACTACTTGGCCTCACTGTTCGGGAACGCATACTCTTAAGTATGTATCTATGTGTAAATCACTGAGGGGTCATGCCCACAATCTCACTGACAGCTTAAAACCTAAAGCCAGACCATCACAGGGAACAGTTAAATAGTCGTATCTTGAAACATCTTTCTCTCCATACCACGTACCAGGAAGTCATATTGCGTGATTGACCTAAGCTTCTGCTGCTGCAGGGCCTTCACCGTGATGCTCCCACCATTGATAGTTCCAAACCTGGTTTTTTTTTTAAATGTTTTTATTTTTTTTATTTTTTTTATTTTTTTTATTGTTTCTTTGTGTTTTTCATGTTTGTCTATTTGACTTGCACTGTGATCATATTTTGGATTTGGCGCATTATAAATTCTTGGTGTTATGTTATGCTAATTTCAAATTTTGTTTCATTAATTTTTTCACGAGAAAACGGGGCTTTGGAAATAAACATTGCAAGGGTTCGCGCGCGAGCGGAAGGGGTACACTTCCCCACAAGGACCCCACCCCACCTATGCTTAACATTAAGAGCCTTAACATTTTTAAAAAAATTCTCCTGGCGTAAGTAGCCCCCCACCCATCCTTTTTTCTAGACAAATGGAAGTTCCAAGTCCTGTGAACCGCGATGTCTAAAAAACATGTTTCAAAAATGTCATAATGGTTACATATTTGATTAAAGTTACCTAAATAATTAATAAGAATGGTCCGCCCCCGAAGGGAATAGGAGGAGCCCCACCACATCGGTACGTCCCAAATTAAAAATCCTTCCGACGCCGATTGGCACACTATAAGTTAATTCATTAGGAAAACTATTGATTTTCAGTCAGTGTCATGAACGATTCACACCAGTCACCCGGAAATTTTCTTTACTCTCTGAAAAATAAGGATCACAAATGATGTCATCCCAACCCAAATATTGAATGTTTCTGGTTTCCTCCTGTAGACGACCAACAGATCAAAGTTATTGCATCATGGGACTTTAAACAGCTCCTTAGCAAATCTTCTCACGTCTCCGCAACTTGGTGAAGTAAACCCACTTACACCTGCCAAAAAAGTATTGCGGCATGTTTTTTGCGCAGTATTGTGCCAAAGGTCATTCCATTTTTAATTTTTTTTCGAAATATACCTTTTCTGTCTAGGTCTTGCTCTTTCATTTAATACATGGCTGATGGCAAAAAAGCGTTGCAGAATGGCTACTGAGATAGAACGCCCCAAAAGACGCAACCCCCAAACCAAAAATTTGCAGTTTGTGGATTTTTTTCAAGGGCATGGCAGGGTACTGCGACACGAAAATGGGAGAACAAAAAATAGGGCAAGTACACTTTCTCGATCATTCAGTCGGAAAAACCTCTGTGTAAAATCACTACACACGTCTTATTACGTTGTACCACACATTGACCATTGAAACATCCAAAAACTGAAACTTTTGGTTTGGGGGGGTTTGCGTCTTTCGGGCACTCTATCTCAGCCAGTTTTGCAAGCTTTTTTTTTACAAGCGAGGTGTTAAAAGGAAGAGCAAGACCAAGGCAACAAAAGGGTTATTTTGAAAACTTTCAAAATGGTCTGACTTTGGATAATTATGATCGAAAAACATGCCGAAATACTTTTTGTTGCCAGGGTATTTTGTATTTGTTTGTTATCAAAATCCCTATCTCATTTTCTCTCAGACACCATGTCTCACTTCTCTTATACCACCACCCATTCTAACACAAACCCTTACATACACCATATATGTGTTAATTACAACTCACCTTGTTTACAGTGTAATATCTGGTTCAATATATCTATGTGTCCATTGATGATGTTAAGAGGAAGATCTTGCAGGTAATCTGGTACACCGCTGAATTCCTGGGCGTTTTTGTTTTGTAATGGGCGCTATCTGACCCGACCTGAGATACAAATAGATATAAACCATGACATCTATTAGGGGCCAAACCTTGGGAAGGGGTTAAGAGGAATATATCTGAGGTTACTCTTGTAACTGATGAATTCCTGGGTGTATGGGTGCTATATGACCTGACTGAGAAACAAATAGATTAAGCTTAGATATAGATATAGGGGCAAACCTTGCGACCGCGGTTAAGAGGAAGTAAGTCTTGTGGTATATAATATTGTTCTTTTCAACCAGACTTGAGACCATGCAGTGTGGACCGTCAAACAGATTTGTCCATGCTGACAACCCCTAATTGGGAGGGGTAGGAATTATTGGGGTCAGGGAATGATTAAAAGATTAATATGTGTATTTTTAACGCGCGACATATCCAGGTAAATGTGCTCAAGGCGCGGTGCGGCAGCCATGAAAGGCGCTCAGCACATCAAAGAAACCATAATACCGGAACAGATTTATGCCAAGAAGCTCGATTTTAGAAGCAGGAGGAAACCGGACGACCCAGAGAAAACCTGCGGGGGGTCTTTCCCTTGGGGGGGGGGAACGAGTTATGATGCGAGAAACCAAATTCACATAAAGCCACGAGAACAAGCACCCTACCGGGTTACCGAACCGGGACCTCTGGGTGAAAGGCGAGGGAAGATACGCTGCGCCAACCCGTTCCCCCAACTTTTTAGGAGAGTGAGAGTGATAGCTCCCTACAGCTTCCTAAAAACTTTCTTAGGAGGTGTGGTGATTTAAAGCTTCCTTGGGAATCTGTTCATTCCCTGCGTTAGCAGTGGAAATGCCATGAACCGCTCCCCTCAAAACACTCCCCGATATGACCAGGAGAGCTTTTTACAAGCACCACCGTATTTTAAAAGTCAGTCCCTGCCTGGGGTGTTAACAATTCTATTTAACCAGACCTGAGATACACAGACAGGCTTTTTATTAAGAACCAGAAGCCTAAAATCTGAAAAAAGCAGCTCCTGGTCATTATAATTTCCAGACCAGGATTCAATAATATAAATACACAAATGCCAACAAAGTGCCTCATTTACTCATGCTAGGTCACATATTATTACAAATGTGATGTGATCGAGCAAATGTGTCTGAAGTCGGTCAGATTTGATTTGTACTTTTTCTTTCATGTAACTATACGTGCACCATTTAAAAAGCTACATTTTGCTGAAACTACCATTGGAATTGACTAATTAAAGGTGCTTATTCCAATTTATGTTTATTGTGTTCTCTACTTGATATGAGAGCCTGGCACTTGCACATACGTCCCATCACGTATCATGGGAAACAAACTTGCAGTTTTGATGGTAGAAGCAATAATTAATGCTCACTGCAATCCTTATTCAATACTGTGCTAATATTGATGGTTAACCATTAATTTGTCAGTTTTTTGTTTATATCTTGGGAATGAAACGGATTTGAGGGCTAAAATTTCAGGACGGCAATGAGAAAAATACGGCCTTTCATCTGATATCAAAATCGATACTACATATACTTCCAGGTGAATCGGGGGGTTCCAAAGACGATCCGAACACGCACCTTTAATTACAAAGATATAATCATTTGAAGGGTGGCCAAAACAATATGAAACAAAAGACATTTTCCCTTTTTTATTTGGCTTTATCTCAAAATCAATATTTGCGACTTCTGAAACATTTTGCTTGATCACATCACAAACGTTAATAAACATGATTACACCAATTTTCATAACTTTATTCTGCTTATTCTGAACTGAAGTCTTCTGCTAAAGTCTTAGGGCTAAAAGATGTTTGGTTAGGATGTTATGAGTGAAAATGTGACCCATTTTGGTTGATCAGTATTAATTTTACACAGTACTCTATGGGCTTACAAATCACATTTTTATTTCCGACATCAAGACGGATTGAAATATCAGCACCAAACTTTACAGATGGGTTTGAGACTACATCATACGTATTAAAAAGAAGCAGCAATTTTGAATTGTTTTACCTTTTTCCATTTTCTGCCGGGACCTGTTGATGTCCAGAATGTACTTGTGGTAATGCTTGGTACGGGGCCACTCTCATGACAGGTGTAAGAGGCGAGTTATTATCTGATGCTTGGTACGGGGCCATCTTCGTAAGAGGCGTAGCAGGTGGGTTGATATCTGACGAGTTAGTCATGGATGGAGGCTTGATGTCAACAAACCTGGGGTATTTAAGGAAATAATATACAACACATAAAAACAGACCTGACGATATTGGGTTACAATTTCAGCGAAAAATAGCCAGGGTTTGCGAGGCATGGCAACAAGCTTGACTGTAAGTCCCGGCAAAGAGTAACAAGTTTTGCTGGCTACTATTTCGGTTCCACTGCAAAGCGCTACCCAGTTGGTGGTAAAATAGTTGTTAAAGGGACAAGCAGCAATTTCTTGATCCGAAACATAAACAAAATCAAATTTGTTTATATTTTTGTTACTGGCATAGATGTGAAAACATAACCTGCAAGTGTTTGGCTTGAAATCTGTGTATTAAAGACAAGGCTTTTTATCTGAAGGAGACCGAGGCATCAAGGATATGAGGGAAGAGGAGAGAAGAGGGAGTAGAAAGGAAAGAAGAGAGGATGAGGGAGGAGAGAAAAGAGAGACTGAGAGGAATAAAGGAGAAAGATCATTCTCCTGACAACTTGAGATCCGCAAAGAAGCACAGATGCAATATATTCTAAGTTATTACCTTTTGTATGTCATGGACAGTTCTGGGGTCCTTGGCATCTCATCCTCAGTTTCTTGTAACTTCAAAGGAGCTGGTTTCTGAGGAGTCACTCCAAGACCAAAGCCTCCACTACCACCTTGAGATGGCATTGCTCCATGTCCAGTTGCCATAGTAGCCATAGTATGTTGAATGGTTGCCATATGCTGGACACCTTCTTGAGTCATCACAGAAGACAGATTCTGAGGTGTTGCCATCTGCGAGTTGGCATTCGGATTTACTGGTGCTGTTGTCTGAGGCATGCTAGCAGGTTGTGAGAGATGGACAGGAGGAATGTAGTGTCTTAATCTCTGTGTGAGGAGCACTGGTTCTGGTGGGGTACCCAAATCACTTGGAATCTGGAAAAACATCAATAGCTCAACTGGTGAGATTGCCATTATGCAGATCTAAGATTTGTATTTGGTTCTCAATTACAAAATAATACATGCAATTCCAGTACACTGTGTTGTGTTGTAAAGAATGAGCCAATGCTCACTTTTATAGCCATGCATTAAGAGCTACAGAACATACCCATCTATACAACTAAAAAAATACAGCAAGTAAACTTGCGCGATACCCCTGGCAAGATGGCAGTATACAAAAGGTGGTTAGTTGGCACAGTTGTCAGTTGCAGGGCATCAAAATTCAATAAATTGTTCTCATGGAATAATATCTAGAAATGCAGCAGTTTCTGAAAAATGAAAGCCTAATCAAAGGGGAAAATGACCGCAGATGACCTTTGACCTTGGTATGTGACCTTTTACCTCAACAACATATGAAGGAACCCGTATTGCACCTTCGACCCAAGTTAGGTTGTAATCAGACTTCAACTTTTCAAAGACGACCAGAAAAACAAAAACAAAACGAACATGACCTCAGATGACCTTTGACCTTGGTCCATGATCTTTGACATCATTTACATATGAAGGAACCCCTATTGCACCTTCACCCCAAGTCTGGTTTAAATCGGACTTATACTTTTCAAAGGAGACGCGAAAAACGAAAACCTAACCAAAACCTAACCAAACTGGAACATGACCTCAGATGACCTTTGACCTTGGTCCAGGACCTTTGACATCATCCACATATGAAGGAACCCCTATTGCACCTTCACCCCAAGAATGTAATAAAATTGGATTGATTCAGCCCAAATTTATTGGTCGAGCTATGAGTTGCACAAATATTGGGCGAGACGCAGTCGAGCCCAATATTTTAAACTCATAGCAAGACCAATAAATATTGGGCGCAAATCATCCAATTTTATCATTATCACGCGTAGGATCCGATATTATCGCGTATCGGACACCTCAAAGCATGATAATGGTTTAAATCGGTCTTAAACTTTTCGAAGGAGACGCGAAAAATGAAAACCTAACCAAACTGGAACGCACACACATACATACGGACATGCGCACCCTCGCAATATCCCCCTCTGCTTTTCAAGCCAGGGGGATAAAAGTGAGATCTGTGTGTGAGTCTGTCTGTCCGGCCTAGCATTTCGTTATGCTTTGACATATGAGGCTGATATTTGGCATGAAGGTAGGGGAGGACAGCCTGACATTTGTTATCAGAGTTTCAGAGTAACCCAAAAGGTCATAAAACCTGATGGCGGCAAATAAAACACAAACTGATACCAGCTTTACCCACCATGCAAGGCAGTATGATAGAAACATTGCTGGATGGCCACCATTAGCTCTTCAGAACTTACGCCCTTTTAAGTAAGGATTTTCTTTTTAGTTCTACAAGTGTAACATAAGATTTCCTAGAAAACCTGATGGGGTGATGGATTAGCTGGCCGACAACCCACCCTGGGACATATAGTACTGTTACCAGGGATAGCCATAGCAGGCGCCTCAAAGACAACCAAACCCTGACAATGAATAATAGAGTGCTTAACCTGTTTTATAGTTTGATTATAATACTGTAGAGTGATTATTCACTGATTATATCACTGTTGGGCAATACCGTCTTGTGGTTTTCTGTCCTCTAAATTTGTAATAAATAGTTATCGTATGGACTTTTCTATTGGAACATTTTTCTTAAAGTTTCCAAACAGGTTGTACCAAGTCAGTATATATATCCTTTTTTTCACAACTTTACATATTCCTTGTACACAGGAGCATATCACTGTTGATTCGTCGTCTACTCATAGCGCATCACACTCAGCGCAGGTTACGGAAACTTACGTTAAGTCGACACAATGTTCGTCATGTTTGGAATTCTGAGTACACGCAAGGGCACCAGGAGCAAAATGCAAAGCACCAAGATGTCAAAACTATCATTGAACTTAGATTTTGCCTAGAATGATTACAAAGGTTTGCCGGAATGGGAAAACCTTGTTGGTAGCATAGTGAGAATAAATATTATCTATGAAGATATTAGAAGTTTTCATGAATGTTTTGTTCTTCTCGGGCGGACGTAAATTGCCATCATGGATAAAAATATGCGGACGCTGGAGGTTCGTTGATAGTTGTGATTGAAACCAATCTATAAAAATGTTGACTTCTAACTTCTAATGAAAAGTGCCAGCGTACGGTTTCAGGTGGCAAGACGTTTGACATGCTCAGTTTTCAGCAAGTAAGACTGGTCTTGAAGGCATCTCTGCTACATGTTGTGCATGGCTGCCAGCTACTGGATCCTCGGCATGAGTTGGATTTGTATGCTAGCGGGTTTGGCGCTGATGAGAATGACGGTAGCAGCCTTGATGGCTTGGAATACAAGGAATGGGTGGGGTGACATCTGTGGTGCGCTGGAACTGGCGGGATTATTGTGGAGAGGGGGTGGTGCTGGAATCCACCTAGGAAACAATTTGAATGTGTTAAAGGTTTTTAATAAGGCAAGCAAATGCACTCTCTGTGGGTCGATTCATCCAACAGTAATTGTCTGACCAATTGTAGTCCCTCGAATCATGAGTGGACAGGGTTGGCAATATTTGGCTGCCACTTCAACTTAGACGGTTCCATCAGTTCTAGCAGTGAATTGGTATGTGGTGCTTTAAAGGTACTTTTCCAATTCTTGTCTATCGTGTTCTTTACTTCCATGAGAACCTAACACTTGCAAACACTGACCCCGAAGTATTGGGAAACCAAACTTGCAGTTTTTTTAAGTCGAAGCGATTAATGCACATTGCAAGGCCCTATCACTCACTGTGCTGATATTGATGATTAACTATTAAAAAATGAGCTATTTTGTCTACATCTTGGGAAGAAATTGATTTGAAAGCTCAATTTCAGGAGGACAATAAGAAAATAAGGTCTTTCATTATATCAAAATTGATACTACTCTCCGAGGTAAATCAGGGAGTCCCAAAAGCGATCAGAACAAGCTTTTTATTTGACAGCACTAATTTTAAGCAATGTTGTGTCTTAGAAGAAACAGATCCATTCTCTTTCTCTGTCCTCACAAATCCGCAAATCGCCATATCAGATTGCTATGGACAGCGTCTGGGTAGGAATAGCCAACACAATGATCTTAAGTCTCTGACAAAGTAGTAACTCAACTCAGAATAAACAATATCGATGGCTTGAAACAAGCAGCTTCTTGGCTAGGTGTACACCAGCAAGATTAAACTCACGTGTACCAGAGCTTCGGACTACTTCAGTGGTACTCTTAGCTCTACTCAAGGGTACCCCATTGATACACTATATTGCGAGTATCTACAATAAGTACGTGGAAGTTACACAAGCAACGGGGTGGATAGCAGCTATGGTTATTAGCAGACCATCCTATAGTGTTATTGCAGTTGCCTGAGGTGACTGCCAGGAACCCATGTAAGCACCAGTAGTGGAGTCCTCTAAGCTACGTCACGGAGTCATTTTAACCAGGTGCACAGGTCCCCAAAATAGTGATTCATGCTATTTTTAATTGGACACACATTTTTGAAAACTTTATGCACCTAGTATCTACCCTTTCAGGGATACCTACGAAAAAAATCACCAAACCCCTGTAAATGGGGGGTCAATTTATGACCCTACAGTAAAGTATAGGAAACATTACTTTGTTCTTTATTTTGATTGCATTTTTGTTTTTCAGTCCATAAGAGGGTGGATTTGGTATAAATGAAAGGAAATGTAATAAACTTTCATTTGCCATACATAAATTTGGATTTTTCTTGGCAAGGTGTAATTACCCCCCCCCCCCCCCCCCCCCCCACCACTGCCCCCCCCACACAACCCACCCCCCCCAATTTAAATAGCCTATTTTAGCACAATCTGTTGCGCCTCTCTTGATCTTGGTGAAAGGGCATACGGGCTGGCATACTGGGCTGTGCCTTGATTGCTATACTGTTGTATGCCATGCTGCAGTCTTAGCAAGTTGCACATGACTATGTGCCATGACTATCGTATTTACAATCATGAAAATGCTTTAATCCCATGGACATTTTGTTGTCAAAGATTGTCGAGGATATTATTTGGTACTTCTAATGCAGTCAGAATGTGCCTTTGTCACCTAGTGTGATATTGTGAAGACATTGAGGTGGTGTAGCTTGCAAGTAGACTGCAGAATTTGACAGCTTGGATTGACATGCTAACGTGATAAGTTAGCTATATACATATATCGTGATATAATAATGTCTT
>JAMKCH010081308.1:0-55816 GCA_023653785.1 Ophioderma brevispina | reverse complement strand
CTTAGCGTGTATCTAGTATCTACCACACAAAGGAATGGCAATCATAGCGAGCCCTATGATCGTAACCCCTATGCCGCAATCGATGTTGTCGAGCCTCATTACTGGATAATTTCCATAACTGGAACCACACACAAAGTGAGAAGGATAACAAAACATTACAAAATGTACCGGCTGTCCCCGTGTGTATTGTTGTTTTCGTTATAATGAAACGTTATGCGATCAACTTTATTGCCCATAACTTTTTTCTCTCTTCTTTTATATTTGATTATTATATTGCCCATAACTCCCAGTGTTCAGATAATGCTTTCCAATGATGCCCCGGGATCCATGAACGGACGGGGGACAGCCGGAGGTTTGCACCCTTCTCCATCGAAAACTGGCTCGATTAATTACAGGATGATTCGCTTAAACGTCCCTCCGAATGATGGGGTATTTCATTGTTCGCTCTCTTTGAACTAAATTTGAAAGGTTTCCCGGTTTCTATGTCGCCTCATATTTATTTGAGTATTGTCACCTAGATTTGAGTATTGTATCATCGGTTTGATTTTGACAGAGGCGTGTGGCGGGATAAATTCACGTGGTTTGGAAACCACTTTTCTGAAGGAGGTTGCACAAAATTTGTACCACACACATTGCAGGGTCATAAGACAATTACATTTTTAATGTTAAATTTAATTTTTTATTTTTTGGATTTTATTAAAATAAAACAACCTAAAAATGACGGGAAAAACATTTTCAAATTGAAAAGGGAACACATTAAGCGGCATCGTTTCCACAAAATATATATGTGCAAGTGAATTATGTGTCCTTAAAGGTCAATCACCTATGTTGAACACAAACGATGTATTCTTTGTATTATTTCATAGTTTGGTTAGGTGGCACTGTCTGCCATTAACATTCCCATTTGGTGGTACACGATATGGCAAAATCAAGGATCGCTAGTCGGCATCTAAATAGTTACTGCATTTTGTAGGAAAGGTAGGTTTCCTAACTGCTTGTATTGTACAAGCACAGGATATCTAGGGGAACTTCCATCTGGACATCCTACTGAACTATATCTGGATGTCCTACTCTGTATGGCTCCCCATGTTGGCATCCTTTTGGCGCCTCAGTTGTCCATATGGATTAGGCTGCACATGTTCAGCATTGTCATCACCATGATTGAGTGCAACTGCTTATCTTTTTGCTGCCTTGTTTACTTTGGGTCTTGTATATCAAATAAGTACTTTCAGTACAGTTATTTAAATGTATTTTCTCATCTCAAAATTTGGGGATGCGCAGTCAGGTTGGGTTTGTTCTGTATTTAGTGCAGGTGCTTGCTGCTGTTTCATGCGTTGCCAAATCGTCTCCCTACCCTAGTCTAGCATGCCTAGCTTAGCCTAGGATTCGGCAGCCTAAGCAGCATATCTTTCCCTTTACCTGACCTAGGGTCTCCAGGTACTTACTAACAAGGCTAGACCTTCCTGAAGGGCGGGGTTTTACGCTATAAACGCCCAGATGGACTTAAGGTCTACTCCGGGAATATGGTAAAATGGTTGTCTGATAAGTCGACCTACCTTGGTCAGTCCCGGATGTGCATTGTAGGGAATGTTGTGTTTGGTTTACTCAGCTCTCCTCACAGAACGATACAGGTCTTCTTGCATGACTAATGACTATACTTTGTTCTCACCCTCAACAGGCAATTTCGGCTTTTGTTTACCCGTGCATGTACATTCATGTTGCACGCGCGCCTCCTGCCACAAACATTGCGCCGCGCATTATTGTCACGCAGTGCGTAGTATTCTATATCAATTCAAGGTCTTGTCTATTTGGTGATTGAACTACGAGGTGTAACAAGAAGGACCGAGTGACTAAAGTGTGCAAGCAAGTCAAGGTCCTGTCCTCTTGCAGAGGTAGAATCGTAGCAGAGTGCGAGTATCAGTCTTGATTCCACGGAGTGATTCGCAAAAATCTTTGCGGAATCATATAATTACGCTACTTTATTAATTCTGAAAAGTTTACGAGAACCCAATGGATCTCACAATAATTTACGAGTATCTGCGTGCACGATTCCGGATTCTGGCCGAATCTAGCCCTGTCTTCTGATTTGTTTTTAATGGTTCACAGGGTACAGCAACGCTAACGCCATCAATACACCAATTTTCTCACATTATATGCAGTACGGGTACGCTACGCTCATTCACCCCTTATTTGTTATAGTTTATGGTACGGATCCGCTAACACCATCAATACGCCATTTTTTACACTATATGAGTAGGCTACGCCTTACGATTCATCTCACCCTTATTTGGTATATGGTTATGGTACGGCGCCGCTAACACCATCAATACGCCATATTTCACACTATTGAGTACGGCACGCCTAGCTATTTCACCCTCCACAGTTATTGCTACATGTATATGGTTATGGTACAGCTCCGCTAACGCCATCAATACGCCATCATTTATTACACTATATGAGTACGGCCACGCCTACGCTCATTTCACCCTTCCCGTTAGTTATTATTATGTAACAAATATGCGAACACCATCAATACGCCATATTTTACACTATATGAGTACAGCTGGCCTAACAACCTCATTTGAGTCAACACTCAATCATGTTCATGGTTATGTACTACTTGATCACACCGGCAATACACCACTTATCACCACTATGAGTACATTACGCCGATGCTCATGTCACCCTTCCATAATGTTTTATATGGTTATGTATAGCTTGGCTATACACGAACCGGATGTATTTTCCAGATAGAGTATTGCTACCGCTTACGCTCATCTGAGTCATCACTCAACCTATGTTTATCTGGTTCCGGTTCAACCTGCTAACACCTTCAATACGGAGTATTGTACCTCATGAGTATGGCTAAGCCTACGCTCATCTGAGTCATCACCCAACCTAGGTTTATATGGTTAATGGTTACAGCGACACTAACAATATCAATATGCCATTGATTACACTATGTGAAGTTACGCGTTAACCTACGTCACTTTCACTGTTCCAGATTTATGGTTATGCGTACAGACTCTGATAAACAGCAGTAATACGGCACATATTTTACAATATATACGAGTACAGCTACACTATGCTCATTGGAGTCATCACCCAACCTATATTCATATGGTAATGGTTACGGCTCCGCTACACCAACCAAACCTATTTATTATCCTTCACGTATGGAGGCATGCTATGCTTACGCTCATCACCCTTCGCTAGCTATTATATACGAGTACAGCTACGCCTACCTGAATTTCGCCCGTCGTTTAGTTATTTGTTATATGTGAGTACGGCTATGCCTATGCTCATTTCACCTTCCCTACTAGGGGTTATATGGTTATGGCCTAGTTCCGCTAACACCATCTATATGGCATATTTTAAAGTATGAGTTAGCCTGCCTACACCTTCATTTCACACTTCCACAGTTACATGTTCGGCAGCTCCGCTACACTTGTCAATACACCATAATTTAATACATGAGTTCAGTAGGCCTATGCTCATTTCGGCTCTGTAGTTATGGTACAGTTCCGATAACACCGATATGCCAAAAAAATTTGTTACATATATGAGTTAGTAACGTTTCGCTATTTCCCCTCTACACTCCGTTAAGCTATTTCCCCTTACAACCCTCATATGTAATTTCCCCTTACGCTCATTACGCTATTTCCCCTTACACCATCAGTACGGATTCCTCTTACACCATCAGTACGCCATTCCAATACACGAGTGCAACTAGGCCTACTCTCTTTTACCCTCTGTAGTTATGAGTGGTCATAGGCAGTTGGCTATCATCAATTGCCCAGTTTTCCATATCGAGGTGTGGGTTAAACCCACACACTAAACTTCCGCCTGGTTATTTGTTGGGTATGGTTCCGCTAAATCAGTAAATTATCTTACACATGAAAAAAGAAATCATTCTTTTCCCTTGCTATTTGTTTATATGGTTATGGTAAAACCCAAGCTGTGCTAGCATCATTTACACCATCTATTTCCACTATACGGATGTGCCAATGCCCTATTCCCATTCCTATTTAAATTACCCCGTTCCCCTGGTTATTTGTTGATTATGGTTGTGGTACAAGTTCTGCTCGGCTAATGCATTCTGCATCACTTTTACACAAGGTGTACCAAAACCATAAAAGAATAAAATGGCAATCTCTTTTTACTATGCTGTAGGGAGTGTAGACACCAATACTCATCACGGTTCCCCATCATGATATGCCGTTGCGTTGCTGATACGTTTACATGTCATATGCTGTACTTAGGACGATACAGCAACACTGACATTCATTTTGTATAGAACAGTTAACAGCAATGTTGTAAACACGTTAGGGCATGGTTTATCTTGAATAGGTCGGCCAGAATGTGACACACTGGGCAATTGTGATCTGTTAGATTTTTTATGACTATGGCAATAACGATCGCAGAATGGATTAGAAGGGCGGCCAACAAAAGAAAAGTTGACGCAGGATGTTATAACTTGTCTGTATATGACAGAGCTCTGCTGAGGCCATCTTTAGGCCATCACTTGCTTTATGGGGTGTTGGCTACACCAGCCAACTATGACTAGACTTTTGCTCCCACTGTTACGAAATACCCCCCCCCAATTAAAGATAAAAGATAGCACAATACAGAAGCAAAGCGAACATTACAGTAAGCAAACTCTGACAACTATCATTTTTGGTATCGCATTGCCCATAAGCTTATTGCATACAATGTTCATTGTATTAAAGAGCATGGTGAAGCCTCTAGTATTTCCAGTGTAGGACAATATGGCATCTGTTTCCTGGTTATAAGCTGTTTAAGTGAACTGGTCTCTTTAGCACAATTGCTGATTTGTGGCATTTCAATTGCATGTTTGTTTAGACTGTTCAGGTCCCACCCCCCCCCCCCCCCCCAAATTCAGCTGTCGGCCAGTGGTGTCAGTTTGGTTAGTGTCTGCATTAATTCTGTCACCATCGATCCCCTTATATTTGCGAATTGTGGTGATGGCAAGTCCAGTGGGTTTATGACCTGAGTGCTGCCAAATTATAAGTTCTATGATATTGTGCAGAGCTCCACTGTGGCCATCTTTTTTGTACGGTCCCGCCTATGCTGTCACTTTTGATTTTATGCTACGCTCCGTCAATTACCCATTTTTATTTTTTGTTACATATTGTACTTCTCGCCACAATGTTGTATAGGTATCCCATGCCTACGTATCACCTTTGTTGATATGGTATGGGTATCGCCTACACATAACCTTGGTCATGGAAAAAAACTCTGTCGCTAGGCCACCATTGATTTTTTTCCTTTCGGTATGTCCGCCTGCACACTCCTGTTATATGGTAAAAGCCCCCGATTTTACATGGTAGGGTATAGCTACACCTTCACCTTTTGTACATAGCGTGGCGATGCCTACGCCATCGTTTTGTGAATGGATGGCCTTCTCCTTGCCCTAATCCTTTGTGGTTAATTTTATGGTTATATATATGACCCTACCGTCTCATTTCTTTTGATGGTAACCCCTCTACTGCACCATCACGTTTTATTGTTTATAGATATAGCCTGCCCTACTACATCACTTTTCTAACTGTCCCCCTGTGTTGTCTCTGCCTATACTAATTTTCCTCTCCGTTATCAATACGGGTGTTGGTTTGTTCGCCCTTACCCTCCCAGTTACGTTAGACCAAGTAGGGCCAGCTAACCTTGTTAATTAGTCCGGCCTAAAACATCCCCATCCACTTTTGTTATATAGTTTTGCCTTGCTTACACCATCAACTTTTGTTTTATGGTAGGCCCATTATGTGTCACTCACTGTTGTATGGTCACCCCGCCTACCACCAAACCTTCTCACAGTGTAACTTGTCAATAAAAAATTCATTTTGTGTGTAAGCAGCCGCAAATCACAAGCTTAGGAACAGACACGCCCCGTTGAATACATTGTATGTATTTCTATTTCACGCAGGATAGAAAGCCTATTTGGAAACCAAAAATTTATGAAAAAAAGAGGTTGACTTGGATTGAAAACACTTTGACTTGTTTGTATGTTGAATAGTTGTACTACATGTGTACTATTCAAAATGCCGACGGCTCTCCTGGTGAGACGGACCTCTTAACCAAAATATCACTTCCTGTGTGTGGGATAACTGCCGAGTTTGATTTTACCATCCTGTATGTTCATGAACAAGCCATACTTAGTGTATTGTTTTTCTATTGTTAGTGAAAAGATATGAATGGGCCATGTTTAAACCGGTGACCACATATGATTTTGTAGTACCGGTACTCACAAGGTCAAGAGGTGTGAATGGACCTATGCTGTTTTTTTTATGTGTAATATTTTAGAAAAGAATAATATTTATTTAACAATTTTGTAAAAAGGTTCACTTTTTTTGAAAAAAAATCCTATAGGCCTCACTAACATATTAAGTACTTAGTATACAAATTCCAAGTAATTGATAGGGGGAGGGGAAGGTGATCCCTCCCTTCTCTTTTGAGAAAGCAGTAGTGAGCGAGGGTGTGCATGCACAGGGCAATTATTTATTGATAGTACACTGACAAGTTTAACACTGTGCTTCTGTTTTTTATGGTATGTGTTGACCAACACCATCACCCTTATGGTTTATAGGGAAAGCCTACCAAACCACTATCACGTCTGCCATATAGGTCATGTTCACCTATGCCATTACTCTTGTTGTGTAAAGTCACCATGCTTAGCACTCTTTATTACTTATTTTATATGAATAGGGCTATGTCAGATATCAGGCTGTGTTACAAATTTAAGGTTGGTATTATGGTACGCTCTGCCTAAACCTCCACCTACACTTTTACATGTTTTCCTTATGCAAATGTGGCTCCTCTATTGGTCATTGTCTGCCTATAAAAAGTAAAGTAAAGTCTCCGTTGCCGAGCGAAGATCGTGCGCGGAGGCCCATCTCTCTACTTAGCGTTGGGGCCAGAATCCTCCATATTATGTTTGATGTGGGGGGTTCGCCACTCCTCCCGCCAGCGAGGCTGTTACTTTCCCAGCATTGAATAATGCTGAGACCCATTTATAAACGGGTGGAGAGAGTCAGTAGGTTAAAGTGCCTTCTACTCAAGGGCACAACACGTTGGCCGCAGTGGGACTCGAACCCACGACCTTTGGATTGCGGGAAGAGCGCCCAATCCACTGGACCACACGTGCCTATGGGATGGTTCTTCATATGCCATCTCCTGTTTTCCTCTCCCATTTTTATTTATACTATATGGTACGGCTACGCGGACCTACACCATCGCTTTGTACATTTATATGTGGTACCCTGATACCACTGTCTACCTATGGCATGGCTCTGCCTATGTATTTTTGGTTTCTTTCCTACACAATCTGAGTTCAGATCTTCCCTTCACATATATATGCTGTACGGTATGCCTCTGCCTACACCATCATCTTATTCTTTCTCACTTTACTGTCCAAGTCAGATCTTCCGACTCTTGTATATATATTTGTCATAGAATTAGGTTCTAATAATAGAATTATAAGAGAGTTTGGTATATCATTCCATATATATGCTGACGATATCAAGCTCTATATTAGCTTTAATCCAAAAGATCAAAATTCTATTACATGTGCTCTGAACTGCCTCTCTGAATGTATAAAGGCTATCAAGAACTGGATGAACAACAATATGCTTAAGCTAAATGATCAAAAGACTGAATTCATTGTTATAACATCACCTCATCTCAAACATTACATGTCTCCTGTTTCATTGCTTGTTGAGGACACTTCCATCTCCCCAAGTGACAGGTTCGTAACCTGGGTGTCATCTTCGCCAGCATATGTCCATGTCACCGCATGTGAAATCTCTCTGTACAAACTTGAACTTTCAACTGCGGGCAATATTTCCGAATCGTCGATTCTGGATTATGAAACACCTGTCATCATAATCACCCGGGCCTTGATTCTCTCTAGACTTGATTACTGTACGGACTTCTCCTAGGCTCAAACAAAACGGATATTCAAAAAAAAATACAGCGTATCCAAAACTGGGCAGCAAAATTGATCTGTTGTGCCTTGAAACGGGAACCATGCACTCCGTATCTTCATCGCTCCTTGGTTACCCATGGCGGATAGAATCACTCTTTAGTCTGGTGCTTGTCTACAAATGTGTCTTCATGGCCTGACTCCGGACTATTTATCTCAGTGCTTCTCTTTACATCGTCCGCTCGTACTGGGCTACGCTCGTCTGCTGACACCACTCGTCTAGCTCACAAAACTCCATCAGAACTTTGAAATCAGCCGAAAAGAAGACACTTTCATACTCTGCTCCTTGCTTTTGGAATGGTCTGCCTGCCTGCATCAGAGAGGCTCCTAATGAATCATCATTTAAGAACCAATGGAAAACCTTTATATCCAGGTTAAAAGGGCTTTGTTATTTTTCCTTTTGTTTGCTTTCACTTTGTCATGTTTTGTTTCTACAGCGCTGCGCTCTTTATGTAGCAGCGCTATCTAAATACTTTGTATGTATGTACTGTTGTATGTATGTTCTACCTATAATCATCACATTGTTCATAAGTTACTTTAAACTTATTCACTTTAGTGCCAGTCCTATAGTAAGCTCAGCTTTTAGCGCCATTTCTTAGGCCTTCGCCACATTTTTCCCGAATTTGGTTATTCCCTTATATATGTATGCTGTGGTACGACTCCATCTACCGCCGTCTTTCTTATCCGAAGTAGGATCTTTGTCCTCATATATATTTTATGACCTCGGTTAGGCTCCACTTTGCGCCTCATTTTGTTATCTCATATATGAGTGTCTATACTAAAACCTTTAAACAACTTGGCCTGGCCTGTGTCCTTGTACGGCTCCTCTGTCACTGTCCTTTTTGTCCGAGTTTGTCCTAGTTGGTATTCTCACCCATACAACCAGATGAGGCAACAGGATATCACTTGTGTAACATGAATGGAGCTATTTCTCCATTGAAGCATGGTCTCTAAGGCATTCTTCATACAGTCAACAGGTGGTAATAGAATTAGGATAGTCAATCAATCCAGAGGCCCTCCTTTTTTGTCTCTAATCGTAACCCTTCCTCATGGCAGTCTTTTACAATTCCATATTGCTAAGTTAACCCACTAGCCATGTACTTAACACTACTCTTACCAATTCGGCAGCTTGCATCCTGCAGGTCACTTCTATATAGCTCCAGGATCCTCACATAATCCCTATACCATCATAGGTACACACGCCCAGTTCATAACAATGCACACAGCGAATAAGTAACTGCTAACCACCAGGTGGTTATAGGCAAAGTTATCTGATGACTGTTTTGATAACAGCTGATGTCAATTTTGAATTACTAACCATCTGATGCCTTTTCCCATTAACAAAACAACAGGCGAATAACATCACAAAAGCCAGCCCAATTGCTTCTTCCCTATAACTGCTGATCCCATACACTTCAATTTTTGATATCATCCTCCAAGATCCATCGTTTTGTGTCCATCTGCAAGAAGTCATAGAGGGATAGCTGACTGGAGTTGGTCTGGTAGGGTCATGATTTTGATTTATAAGCATATATGCCAGCTGTTTCCACATACTTCCACATTTTCCATATGCCACTTGGATGTTATGGTTCTTCAGATAGTCCCCACATTTACCCTTCACGAGTTGGGTCAGTCTATAGGTCTATAGGTTATGGCCCAGAATGGTCAGAATTACGAAGTTGCTTGGTGTTTTTACATGTGTTGATCTATTTTCGTCGTGACACATGGATGCAGGGGTCCTTGGGTAGTATTCCCTTGTCCTCATTTCAACCAAGATAGCAGACGACACAGGTGTCCGGTGAATGCTGTAACTTCTAAACCACCAGCCTATTCTTTCTTTATATTTGGCAAGTGATATACTGTGCTTGATTTCATGTTTGCTGTCTTGAACTATTTTAAGCTTGTTTCTGATTTGTAACAGCGTTGCATCCATCAATCAATCTGTCAATTCAGACCTATTCCTAGCACCTATTCAGGAACTACATCAGGCTGGTTAGTACTGAGTACAGCTAAGAAAACCCTTTTCCACCTTTGAACTGGTTTTGGCTGGCTAGGGTGAATTTTTATTTTCACTGGCATGCATATAGTCCTATCCTGCTTTCGAGGCAAGCTTTTGCCTATTGTATTCCTGTCCTGTGACTCCTGTGCACATCTATATATATGCCTTTCATGCAAGCGTACTTGGCCACAATAGCCAATGCCCCCAATTATGGCCTAGGCTTATCTCTTTATATAGTAATCAAAGCTCAATAGCTAATGTGCCCCTTCTTCAACACACACTGGTATCTTTGACTTCTGATTACCAATTGCCACTCCAATCGGCTTTTGCTGATGCTCGGCATTTTGCCACTTCGAGTTTTTCCGACCTGCCTTGTCTGCGATCGTGGTGCATACTTGTTTTCTCTGATGGTTTCACCATATGAGCTTCTCCCAACCCTAGCACGCACTATTGAATTGATATACTTGTTCATACAAGACCCATGCCCTAGTGTAGGTAATGCGATAACTTCCTAGCTTGATAGATACAGTGCTTGTATTTGGATTTGGTATGTACATCTTACCATGGATCTTACCCATCTGCTTATATTTCACATGTCAGAGCTATGGTTTGTAGAATCTGCATTTTACTGGTATCAATAATAGTTAGGACTTCCTGCTCACTGTTTGTGTATGTACCTACCATTGAAGGGTACTGTTGTCATTGAAGTCATTTATTTTACAATATACTTCCTGCATCTCAGGAATTCCATTGGCATTAATCTTTTATCCGATACCCCTCACCTCATTCTTGGGCCAATTTGGGCGAGCGGTCAGCGCTAGGTGCCTTCTCTTAGGCCCTTCTCGCTTCCCACCGGTTTGGGTTTGGAGTCCTTCTGCTTCCGCTTCAATTGCCATTGTTTCATCAGAGATCCCCAACCAGGGTTGAGGCTGTGCCCTTTCCCCGTTCGGCAAATTGGTTATCTTATCTCTCCTGCACTGGTCTGGAGAGATTTGGGGGTTGGTTTGGGAGTTGACATATTCCCTCTTCATTCATGATAGACTATGCGCATAACAATAAGGGAAAGTTAGGTTTTCCCCTAACTGCTTTTATTGTACAAGCAAAGGATATCCTAGTGACACTCATCTTGACATCCTACTGAACTCTATCTGGAATTTCCTACTCTGTCCCCTGGCTCCCCATGTTTGGCACCCTTGTTTGGCGCCTCAGTTGGCCTATTGGATTAGGCTGGCACATGTTTCAGCCTGTGCTCACTATAATAGGTGCAACTGCTTCCCACCCACCACCTTCCCTGGTTTGCAACATATTTTATTCATCTCTCCCTTTGGGAAGCATTGCTTAGGGGGCGAGTGGGTCAGCGCTAGGTGCCTTCTCTTAGGCCTTCTTTCTCCCCCTTTCTTTCGCCGCTTCCCACCTGTTGGGTTGGAAGTCATTCTGCCCGCCTTCAATGCATTGTTGCATCAGATTCCCAACCAGGGTTGAGGCAGTTGCGTTCCCCGGTCGGGCAATTGGTGTATCTTATCTCGCCTGCACTTGGTGCTGGAGATTTGGGGTTGTTTGGGAGTTTTAACATATTCCCTCTTCATTCATGATAGACTATCCATAACAATAAGGTAAAGTAGGTTTCCTAACTGCTTTTATTGTACAAGCAAAGGATATCCTAGTGACACTCCACCTGGACATCCCTCCTGAACTCTATCGGATTTTCCTTCTCTGTCTGGCTCCCCATGTTTGGCACCATTGTTTGGCGCCCTCAGTTGGCTTATTGGATTAGGCTGCACATTTTTCAGCCTGTCATCACATGATTGGGCAACTGCTTCCCACCCACCACGCCCTGGTTGCATTATTTTATTCATCTTCTCTCCCTTTGGGAAGCATTGCTTAGGGGGCGAGTGGGTCAGCGCTAGGTGCCTTCTCTTAGGCCCTTCTCGCTTCCCATCTGTTGGGTTGGAAGTCATCTGCTCCGCTTCAAGTGCGCATTGTTGCATCAGATTCCACCAGGGTTTAGGCAGTTTGCTTCCCCGTTCGGCAAATTGGTTTCTTATCTCGCCTGCACTGGTCTGGAGAGATTTGGGGGTTGGTTTGGGAGTTTTACATATTCCCTCTTCATTCATGATCCACTAATGCGCAGAACAATAATTATCATTTATTGTGTAATATATGAATATATAAATACTTAAACAGGAAATATTCTTAATTGCTTGTTTGAATTAATTTTCATTTTATTTTTGTTTTACTGGCACTCCCGTTGGTAGACAAGTAATAATAGACCCGCAGTAATTAGCTAATCAACTGGGCGATGGATTTTAATATTTTTTTTTTTCATGAAAAGATACGTTTCCAAAAGTTACACATATACAGAAAGAATGAGTCGAATAATATACCGAAACTCGTAAAACAAACAAAATGCAGTTTACTGATCCCTAGGAATCCCCTTGTCCACTTGAGTATTAAAAGGGGTTATGTTAGGGTGAAAAAAAAAATAATAAATAAAACAAGTGAATAAACTTTAACTTCGAGTTTGCAAGGGTGTGCATTGACCAAAGAGATCCCCAAGAGCTCCCCAATCTTCAATTTTTTTTGATTTTTTTTTTTTTGCATAATTGTGCTTGTAAGTATAAACTATACCCGTGAATGGTGATGCTCAAAATTGTGTGTTTGTCACAAAAGAAGCGATTTTTTTAATTAGAATCGAGATCCCCGATTGTAATTTTACGGTGGAATTGAAAATGAAAAATTTCTGTCCTTTTATTGTGAAAATAGTGCCACATCACGAAAATGACATCTAATTTGACTTGCCTGAACCAGAGGAACGACAAATGGATGAGCGTAGACCCGTACATGCCGCTAGATATATCATATTGGAAGGACCTTTGTAATAGCCACTGAATTACCGCTAACGATATTATTTCTCGTTCATTTGCGATACACAGACATGTTCGAGCTTTACCATTTATATTTTATTACACAGTTACCAATGCAACTTTGCAAAATCTCAACATTTCGGAAAACTTGGGGCGCTCTTCGAAAAAAATGTACCGTTATTGCTTTAATTTCAAAATCGTTTGTTTAAGCACTTTATGCAACAGGCTCGTCTGCAAGGTCACAGTTATCCGGCATATGTGTGCAAGATAGGACACTCAGTTTCTTACACCAAGACCCTTATTTCTCTAGTTTTGTTTTGGTTTGTTTTTTGTTTTTTCTCCTATTTCCGAAATTGCTCTCATGCCACATGGGCCAGTGCGATCGGAGCTTATTTTTATCATGTGATTAAGCTGCGCTAGTTTTGAAGTGTTACTTCCTGTGGTATTTTCACAGCCTGGAATTAACAAATATGCGCTGCTTGAGGATATACGGATAAATCTTGGAGAATCTTGGGTATGCTTCCATTGGGCTTTGGCATATCCCTGCGACTGCTTGCATGTCAGCGTTTGCATGCTGTGGCAAAACATTAGCTGATATTGTCCCAGGGATATCGTCAGCTCATGATTATAACTATGCTTTAATCATTTTCTACACTTTTTATTGAATGAAGAAAGCAATGTGTTATACTAAAATGCTGACGAGCGAAATTAGGTTATAGTGTTTATCTTTTTTTTCTCCACTTAATGTATGATATATTTATCAACAATATAAAGTTGACATTTTTACCACCATCTTGGTATATTTGCTTAGGGCAAGGTTTGGATGGGGTTAAAATTTAAACCGGTCGAATTGTTTTGAAAGCTATACCAAATTAATCGTTTACTCGTACGGATAAAAGGAAAGTATAGTTTGCACTCTAAAATATGTTACGTTTCAATACTATAGCTTAAATAGATCAAAGTTACCCTGAGTAATTTCTTTTAGAGTGTTCGACCCGGTTGTGATTAAACTATTACCAAATCGTTTGACTGGTCAAGTCATAGCAGAAAGTATACATTTGCTCTTCATTGGACGTTCCAATTGGGTTACGATTAATGACCTCTACAGACCATATCCCTATGTGACTAAATGGAATATTTGAGACTATTTTGAAAATAGTCTGCACAATAACAGTTGAAACATTTACCCAGGATGACCTTAAAACTTGAAACGCATGAAACTATAACCGGCAGAGATGACTAAATATAATCTTTTATTTAGGATGTGGCAAAATGTTGGAATAGATTTCAGTGCCATGAAACCTACTTTATACCCCCTCTCCCGTGTACAAACCATGCTCTCTTAAGCCCCTTCAAAAATGCAAGATTACCTTCTAAAAATGTTAACCACACTTTGTGATAAATATATAATATGTAGACAGAGAAAAACACATCGTTTGCATTATTCCTAATTCCTACTTCTTTTATCATACAAGGGTATATACTCTTATGAAACTCCTCGCGTTGCGTCTTATTAGATAATACAGACGATAGTAATAAGTTATTTAAATTTCACTCATTTAAAAGCACGTTTAATTTCGCGATCCAGAACCTCGTCCCCGACTTACATTTAAAAAATTAAGAATTTTATATCATCTGACATATTAGCCTTAGTAATGCATGTGGTCTAATCTTGCATGCGAATTCGATCATATTCGATCATATGTAAGAAATTCTCAATTTTGCATTTTCTGTAAACGGAAAGAAACTACAGTAACAATGCCTGGGGGGGCTGTAATACAAGCATTTGCTTATAACGCCAACCCGGAAGATTAGAATCAGTTACACTCTTTGGAACACGATTTTCTCAAGAATATCTAATGAACGATAAAATAGAAGGTGTAGAATTATTAAATGCACCTTGAAAACGATACAAATACATGTACAACATCTCTGGCTGACCTCGAAGTTCTAAAATCGAACTTGTAGCAAATAGATATTTGGTGAGAGAAGTGGATCGTGCAATTCAGTACCACAACGTGCAATAAATTATCTTTGACACTAGAGATCCACAACACAAGTGCATTCCTTTCCAACGAGCCCTTGAAGTGTGAAGATAGTACAACCTAGGCGTAGAACCTTAGCCGGAACATCCAAACGCAGCCAGCTGCCAAGAAGGCCCAAAGTGCTTGGCATGTTTCGGAGAAAATTATGAAACTGCACGGAAAAGGTGACGTTAATAGCTTACATTTCGGTTGTTCGACCGCAGTTAGAATACGCTACTTCCGCATGATGCCCTTACAGACAAAAAAATATCAAAGCACTAAGTGATTCGGTTGTGCAAAAACGTTTACTCGAGGGACAAAGGGACACTAGTGCTGCAGCACCAACCAGTTTAGGAGAGTGGTACCGGGGCCGGAATAATAATGTCATCATAGCTAAAATTGACCGTAGGGATGTGGAGTTCATGAAAACGGGTGATGACAACATTAAAAGTGGTGGCAATTTGGCATACTACTCCCTTTTTTTAAAAAAAATGGAAGCCATCTTAAAGCCAAAAACACCTAAGAAGACAGTTATGGTGTAAAAAATGTTTTTCTGAGTCAAGGAATTCAATAAAACTATTCCCAAAACTATAAAATGTTGCATGTGCCGATATTTTCTAAGATGGCTGACATTTTATTGACATAAACCTTACATTTCTTATTATATAGCCTACGAAGATAATTGTGGTGTCAAATTAAAGATTTCTGGGTCAAGGAGTTCAATAAAACTATTTACAAAACTGTCAGATGATTATAAAAGTAATGGAAGTTTTCATACGTCACTATTTTCCAAGATGGTCAACATATAAAAAGTAAAATCCTTTTACCTCATGCTATACAGCACCTAGGATGACGATTTTGGTGAAAAAATGGATGTTTTTAGGTCAAGGATTTCAACAGCAATATTCTCAAAACTGTCAGATGAGTCGTGAGTCATGTTATTCATGGACTACTAATGTGACACCCAAAATGTGACACCTTCACTACTCTACATGTATTCACCTAAGACATAATGAACTGCATGTGAATTTTGATATTTTGGCCGGTATTACTTTAATATAAACTATTATTTGTTAGTTTCAGATATGTCAAGAGTAAAATGGTCCCGAATTTCGAACAATTAAATGGTCATGGTCACGTGCACACCTATTGGTAGTCAATGCTTTGGGGTTTTTTTGGGCTTTTTTTTTCATAGGGGCCATAAAGCGCAGTTAGGAAGTTCTAAGGAGGAGTTACTGAGGATTCTGTGTTGGTATTATTATCAAGTATCTGGGTTAATGTTTTTTATCATTTTTGGCCACATTCAGCCTGACATTGTATTAAGTTAACACTCTTGGGTACTTGTATTTAAAATAATGGGCTATGTTGGAGAAAAGTGACAAATACAAATAAACATCATTCAACCAGCAACCAGAATTGATGCATACAAGTATTTATTCTTCCCTATTTATACATCTAATGTATAAGATACGACAGGAACCCATTAAAATTCCCATAAGTGAACATGTTACTCATAACGCTACTGCAACATATCTCATGGACAGAAATGTATGGTCAGGAATGGTCACCAACACTGCAGTGTCACCGACACTGCAGAGGTTCAGGACTTCCTTTGCATCTACTTTAGGGGGATATATTAGTAATAAAGGGGTTTTGTTTGTTTGATTTGATTTGATTTTTTGTGTGTGTGTGTGTGTGCGCACACACACACACAAATGTTGATTAATGATATTGAGATAACCAGCACCATTTAAATTTAAATAAAAATGGGCCCAATTAGGTTATTGCTACCCGTAACAGCTGCTAAAACTGCAACTTTCCTGCGATCATTAGATCTGTCGTAGACAAAATCATTGGGAGGGTTCCCTTTTGGCACATACTCTCTCACATTTTGAGAGTTCACTGAGCCAGTCATTGGAAAATTGACTACTGTGGTCTGTTGATTAGCCAATTGCAAAACGCCAGCCTACGTTGATGATCACCTGCATCCAAATTATGGCGTCTCACAATTTTGTATGGGATGGCATATGATGTCATCATTAACGATGCGCTAAATTGACGATCTGGAGACATTTGCTACACGGTTTCTCCTTATGTGGGTTCTTGCGAAGCTCCTGTCTTACAGCTTGAATGTTCGCAGGTGCTCCTATACCGTCCGCTTCGTCCTTGTAGACATTTTCCAAAGTTCCCTCTGCTTCAAACAGTCTTTTCCTTCACTATTAAGCTATTCCTGCAAATTGCAAATATTTTGACTCTTTCGAGTAAATCACTGATAGTGTCTTTAACCGTGAAGGCTCGTTGTTGTGGAGTAAATCGAGGTGCCATTACCACGAGAATGTTTAAAGTTCTCGTTCAAGAAAGATATCTGGCTTTGAGTACAACTGCACGCTACAGTATGATTTTAGATTTGAAATGCCCACCCCTGACACAAGACAGAAAACATAAAGCAGTTGTGTTCTTTTTCACCATTGGAAGATACACTGTGAGACGGAGCCACGTCAGATTTGGGGTATTTTGGTTAGGATTGGTGGTATAGCACTTGACTGCAACATGGGACGCATTGGGCTAAGCAGAATTCCTGGCTTTAAAAGTTCTTTGGAAGTTCTAGACATCAGGGCGGTATCGTATGTAGCGTTGTGGAGGTTTCCTGTAGTGCATTTCTCAACTTGGAACACTTAGTAGAGGTGACGATTCGAAAAAAAAAATGGAAACAAATTACCCGAAGCAGAAAAATGCCTACGTTTTCAGGTTATCTGTATAAAGACGTGAGGTAACGTAGATTTAATCAAGTTGGTATCTCGGATGGAACTGGTAAGTGTCCTGTATCCTTTGCAATAGCTGTGGTGTACTTATTTGCGTTTTTTGCTGCCGCCTGCTCATCTCTTGCATCGAAATTCGGTGTTCCCCAAACGTAATGTCTTTCTTAATTATGTGTTCTTTTACTAGTTCCTCGTGCTTAGGTTTAAAGCAAATTAGGCGGCAATGAAAATATTTAATTTGATACTAAGCAGCGAGAATTAGCTAATAATATGACAGTTATTACATCAACTGCACTCTCTGTTTTATATTGTTATTTGTTCCTGAATGTATATATTTCCCAAATCAAATGGCGTGATCGGGCGGCGATTGCTTTGCGAAGCATTCATTATTTCCCTTCGTCAGTCAACTGCGTGCTTTGCCAAAGCTCATAGACAGTTTGTGGCGCTACATTGGGTGTTTTATATGCAGAGTTGCCCAGATATCTACAATATTGACTGGTAAACATAAGCAGATAATATATTTTCACACGTGGATATCTTTCATATGATAAATGTGTGATTTAACACCACTTCAACAACTTCGCTACCTTAGGTAATGTATTCAAGGAGTTCCTGTTGTGATTTCCAATGATGTGACGATAGATTAGGCTATTAGTCGACTCAACATAGATGGCACTTGAGATTGAAAATCACTCTAGCAAAACTAAAACACCTCAAACCCACTCGACGACTTGATTGCGTATGTATATTTAGATTCAATTGGCGTCTCGATTGAAGACAGAAATAAAAAGTAAGAGATATGGTCGAAATAGTGTGAGACAGTGTATATATATGCGAGATTTCCTATAACTACTGTTTAGAAGGGGCGACATGAGCATAGAATTGAGCTAAATTATTTCGCTAAAATATGAAGCATAATTAAATTTAAGCTTTTTGCATTTCTTACGTATTTAGTTGTTTCTTCACCCTGCAATACTTAGTAAAATTTACTTAGAAGTTAAATTTTAATCACACACAGCGTTATTTTTATGGTCATTTTGATATTTTCGATAAATCAATATACAATAATAGAAATAATAGAAATTCATTTTTGTGTGTATGAAAAGCGCCTTCAACTTAACGGGAGAATATCTTCGTGTAAAAGGTTCTCCAATTACAACATACAATTTAATGTGAGCGGTAATTTTGTGCATTATGAAGTCAGTCAAAATATGTTTCAGATGACCCGAGGCTGAGGATCGAGTATACGCAAATTTGCAAAACGGGAACAAACGTAAATAAAAACTAGACGTCGGATAGCCATGCAGTTTGGCATTAAGTACAACTAGATTACAATTAGATTTTCAATTTGATTTTCCAAATTTGAATTATGAATCAAAATTACCTGATTGGTCGATTCAATATTGTCTATAGCAATTGTATCTGTTAGAGTTTTACTACTATGGGCCATAACGATTCGCAGGAATGGATTCGCAGGCAACAAAAGAAGTGACGTAGGATGTTAACTGGTCCATAGTTAGAAGCGGTGTGCATTGATTAAGGTGTGGAATGCATTGATCTGGGTATGAACCCAGAAGAAAACAAGTTACCAATGTCATGCTCAGTCACGCAGTCATGATCATGTTGATAACTACATTCATACCCCAGATCACACCATTACTCATTATTAGCAACTGATACCTTTAGTAGTACTGAAAATAGTAGTTGTGAAGAATTTAAAGAGACTTTGAACATTGAGCAGAGCTAAGGACGGTGGAGGCGCACAGGTGAAAACAGGAGAAACAGGAAACAGCACATGCTAAGGGGTTGGACCCACAGAATTATGTATTTTGAGAAATGTTACTGTGTTACTGTGTAGCCAATAATTGATTCCCAAAGTGTATCGTATGATGATAGTGCCTGATTTATTCATCAGATTAATGATAATGGTGACCCTCAAAAGGCCTGCTCACTTGGAGGACTGCTAAATTAGACCCATGTTTATCAGGGAGTTCGGACTTTGAGGAAGAATTCTAACATGTTGGAGAAAGTGTAGTTAACCAAGGCCTTGCTTGGCATATTCTGTTACCATACCTGAGTCACGCATGCTTTGTTATTGTTCCCTCACGTGATTTACAAAAGATTGACTTTGGTTACTAATAATTTGCATTATATAAAACAACTTAGACAAATGAAATGAAGTAATGGTTTATACTTGTTTGATTGGTAACATTGATTTAACCCTCCTCTACCGAAGGAGTTTTTTTTTTTTTTTACATTGAAGCCACTTTTCGTGCAAAAACAAACACCCACCGGAGTATGGGTGTGGTGCAGGGTGACATCTCGGGTGATCCCAAAGTGATGAATTTGGCTGTGGTGACCCAGCTAACAATATGACGTTTTTAAAACATTTTAGAAACGTACCACTTACGTTTTCTGGACGTTTTGATAATACGTTTTAAAAACGTAATTTTGTGGAGGTTATTTGACGTTTGAAAAACGTAATTTGAAAAGGTGTTAAGACCGTAAAAGACGGGTTTAAAACCTTTCCAAAAGAGTTGAAGACCTAAATAAAACCTGCACGTAAATTGAACCAATGAACGTACTGAAAACGTAAGAACGATTTAAAAACGTTTCTAAAACATTATGAGAACGTCCAAAACATTTGATTAATTGCCTAATTAAACGCTAATAATTAAAGAAAAAAGTAATCGGTACAAAAATTTGCAAGGAAATCTACAGCAAGCATATTACACAAGTTGATTTGACAGACACAAATTACTCACCTGTATTGGGAATTGAACCTGGGACCCTTCACGTGAAAAACCAAACACTTAACCACTACACCAACTAGACGACTCATATTTCGAAGGGTAATTTCTATCTATATAGGCTCGACGTGTAGCAGAAGAGTGGTTGTATCTTCTTTTTTTCAAAAGTGAGTGACCTAATAAGTGACCCATTTCATTACCACTGAAATTTAGACACCATCTGTGGCCTAAACTAAACAAAATAGACTGTTATAAGAATGTTGCGATTTCGTTTTTCTATATGTTGGTTTTGTGAGTATTAGGATATTTTATTACGTTTTGGTAATTTGGTTTCCAAATAGGCTTTCTATCATGCTTGAAATATAAGTACAATGTATTCAACGGGGGCGTGTCTGTTCTAAAGCTTGTTGATTAGCTGTACACACAAAATGAATTATTTATTGACAAGTTACACTGTGAGTCATCCTGATATCTAAACATATATTACCCCTAACCCTATAATGTGACATGGGACGTCAAGACGAAGATGTAGACGAACGCAGAACCTAGCCAAAACTTGTTCGTAACGTTTTACAAGGTTTTATAAGACGAAGACGTTTTAGACTAACCCATAACATACCCAAAACGTTTTAAAATCGTATTTACCAGGTCTTATATTGATAGATGAATATGTAATAGACTTATTCAGAACATAGCAAAAACGTTTTAAAAACGTTTTTACAAGGTCTTATTAGACGACGAAATGGACCAACCCAGAACCTAGCCAAAACGTTTTAAAAACGTTTTAAAAAACGTATTTATCAGGTCTTATAGACGAAGATGTAATAGAAAAATGAGAACCTTGCCAAAACGTTTTAAAAACGTTTTAACTAGGTCTTATAAGACGTAATAGACGAATCTAGAACCTAACCAAAACGTTTTTGTGTTTGCTGGGAACCGCCCTACCCCTTTTCAGGGGAGAGGTACCAGCATACCTAATACGACGCTGGAATTATATTTCCTTATGTTTTATATTTATATTATTTTTCACTCTTTATTCTAACATGTATATAAAAAAAGTGTATATAATAATATAAATATAAAATATAAGTAAATAAAAATAAATACAATTATGGGATTTTGTACACTATGGAATTTTGTACAAGTGAGTCTAGCATATACCCAAACATCACTATATCTAAAATTAAAAAAGTCCTGTAATGACGTCATCAGTGACGCACCTTTACATAAGTACCTACACAACTACATACGGACTTACACACACATGGCCATACGGACCTAGGTATGAGACTTGCGCATCGTACACTGGAACAAGTACTTGTATTAATTATATATTAGACTGGCGGGTAAGTATCAGAAATGATCTCGCATGGTGGAGTTTCCGGTGCGTATGCTTGTACTGTATACCCGGATCGCACGACTACTACTTTATACCCAATAAACACAAAATGTATTTAAAACGTTTCCAATTGGTTTGAAAATGGTTTTGCCTTTTGAAACGTTTTAAAAACGTTTTAAAACGTGTCCGAAAACAATCTGGTTACCGAACTTGGCGTAATATTTTTGCTGAACGTTACAAAAACGTTTTTCAACGTTTGCCTACATTCATTGTAAAATTTAATATTCAACGTTTATAATACGTTTATAAAACGCTTCCTCGACTCCTATTTTTGAGTATTTTTTTTCAGTGTTAAAATATCGTCTTTATTCATTACCATCGTCATCGTAATCAAAGCCGCAGTGCCGCTGCAATCATTAATATTGCCATCATCGTTGTCATATCGTCGTCGTTGTCCACTGCGAAAGTTATTTTTGTCAAAAACATATAGGCATGCTGTAGAAAAGGTACAGATTATGAACCCAGTTCACTATATATGATGATATATGACACTATTATATTTCCAAGCTTCGCAGTGTCAGCATATTTAATCTTTGTATATATCTATAACTAAACATTTGACTTGATAGTAGGCCCTATTGTGTGCTATTTTTTATATTATTTGTATGTTTGTTGTTGTTGACTATACTTGTATGTTGAGTAATTGTCAATAAAAATCTGTATGTATGTGAACCTGTATGACGGAGTCGTATTTCGTCACTTGACGAAACGGCACAACGGAATTCAGCATTTTAGAGATTGAAGTTCGCATCGCAAGTATAGTACAAGTACACGCGTACATACGTGGCTTTCATTTTTCGATCCTGTTCCTGAAAAGTTGGATATTATACCTTAAGCAACAGGTAAGTACACATTTTTAAATCACTGATTTACAGAATTAATTCACCCGTATATCATGTATATAGCCTGTATTGCAACAGAAACACAGACTCAACTACGTACCAACAGAATCACAGACTCAACTACGTACCGTCGTTTCGTGTCGTGCCGCTTTATATGGTTAACTGTCCTTGTTTTAACCCCGGGCCAGGGTTTTTACTCATGATATCGTTTTTTATTTAAATTCGAGTTTTCGTTCCAGATAAAACGTTTGATGCAATAGGTCTATGTAGATTAGAAAAATAATAACATGATTATAATCATAATATTGTACTCTTACATTCCTTTTGAATTAGATTGAAAGAACCGACTGGGGTACAGATAAAGTCACTATTCTTTTCAGAGTAATAATTCTGACGCATTTGTAATCGACAAAAATATTCGATATCTTTGAAAGCAATATATCATCTCTGGCTTCAAAAATGAATAATAAAGACCTCAGTTGAGGAAAACTTAAAATGTTGATTGTTGAGAGTAAACAAAATATAATTAAATAAATATTTGAACAGAAACAGTATATATCCAGTCTATATCCAACCGGAATTTATAATTACATTGAAATTCAGTTATACTTCTTAAAATTTTCCCCAACAAATTGAAGTTAACGAGACACAACGATAGCCCTATACTACTACTATCATAGAAAACTGTAGAATTTATTTTTCCTCAGTCCAAAGTTATTGCGAAAGGTGACAGAAACGCAGTTGAAATTAATTTTTCTCCATAAAAAAATTGCACCTCCACATGGGGGTGCACCTCCACATGGGGGTGCACCTCCACATGGGGTTTGAATCTTTAAACACCCCTAAGAGCTATGGGAAATTAAAAAAATCAAAACTTTAAATTTGGCTTTTGGTTATGATCAAAATGCGCTTTGTTGCATTTAAAAGGGAAAAACAAATGCCTTTTAATGTGGATTTAATGGTTTATTGAGCCCAGTATAAAAATACTGTTTCAAAATTATATTGTTTTATATTATTAAGTGTAATTAGTTATATGGTTTGATACCTTGAAATTTGAAAACTTTTCTGTGAAAAACCTTTGTTCAGTTTTGTTAATGTTGATATTCTGGAATGATGATGATACTTCTGATAATTAGTGATAATTGGGTGCATTTTCAGAAATCGTTTGTGATACAAAATGAAAGATAATGAATCTGAATAGTTGATTATCCCCAAGACTATCTTGCATATTAAAATCAATAATCTTGATCCGGGCATGTACAAAACATGGCCTGGCCCATTGGCCTATTGGCCAATTGGCCTAAAATAAAAATAAGTTGTATGTGCAGTATCTCTGCTCTTGGGAATTCAAATATGTAGCTCAAGAATCCCACTATGAACATGCTCAACTTAAAGCTTTTACTGTTATACCCACTGTCACTGTGGGGTTCTTAAGCTAAGCCCATGTATAAGAAATTTCTCTTTCCTATTTCTCTTCCCAAAGGTATCACATAAACAATTGCATTAGTGTTTTTGGTAGTGAAAATTAAGAGCCATGGGATTCAGGAGAGATGAACATGATGAATATTGGCAATTAAGAGGCCAAGATAATAGTTAGTTATGACTAGAGGCGAGTTACAATAACTTTAGACAAGTTATAATAACTTTAGACAAGTTATAATAAGAACTTAAATTTGAATTATTGTAAGGCCAAAAGGCATTTATTACATATTCAGAGAATGACCATTAAATGGTAAATAATTGTGACCCAATTAGGACCCAATCTGCACCGCATATAAAACTTCTATCTTATGAATGAATCTGGTATTTATAGCCTTAGATTTGGGGCTAAAAGAAGAAATATATAAATTTTCATAGAATGCCCCTTTAATCTGCCAAGATGACCACAGACCAGAAACTGTGAACACTCCGTGCAAGTTTGGCTGACATCGGCCGAAGCATTAGCAGAGTAGCATGTTAAGGAAAACCCTTGTCATATGTTAGCCACTATAGGCATACCAGCTAACATAATCTGATTAATGTATTCATATTACCAATGAAACACATTTAAACTGATTCACTTAATGATCCATGTCACTGTGACAGAATTTAGAGAACTCATTTTTGGATAACTCACAAGTACACACAAGAAACATACATTTTCCATTTGTCAACAAGCCCCAAAAATTCAGTCTGTTAATGCATAGTTGAATTCAGGATTTAATTTATCATCAATCAAATGTCAAGTAATTTAGATTGAGCAAGCTTTGAAATTTTACATCTGTAAAAGCAAGCTGCCATTTTGTAAAGGGGAATAAAAGACAATGAAAAAAAAAATGGCAACACAAAAAAATAAAAAAAAAAACATGGTGGGACACATATGACAAGCAGTAAGTTTTGATTTTAGGCCAAATGGGCCAAAGACCATGTTTTCATGGGCCAGGTTTTGTACATGCCCTCTTGATCCAGAACTTAATGATAAAAATGAATAGCCACCTAATGGCCTAATACATTTTGTAGTCTATATGCTGTATATAGAACTAGAATGTGAATAAATTAAGACAATGCTGAAACCAAACAAATGTGGCCTATTGAGATCAGTTGATAATGATGAGATTTCTCTAACTTGATATAATTAACTTTCTAACCCCTCTGCCTTGCCCTAATCAAAATATTATCATCCACCATGTCCACCCGGCGGATTTGTTCAGTAGAGTAGCGTATTTGGAGTGACCCTGTCTATGAACCTTGTTGTGAAGCCATAGTACAAGTTAAAGTTCAAACACACAATAGGGACAAACAAATAAGCGTTTAAATGCCGTCGCTGGAATAATTCAGGCCGTTGTATTTAGTCTGAGTATTTTTAAGTACAATGTGTGTTACAGCGCAAATTCCAGTGTTAACCGATGGTAAACAAAATGGTAGTAGGCCTATAGCCTAAGAAAGATTCGCACTAAGTTAACGCTGTAGAAGTTGTATTGACAGTTTCCTAGTAACTTTACTTTATAACTGATGGGAGTCTTGATTTGTTCCATGACCATGCATTTTTATGTGGGCCAGTATCGGTCTCTGTAATTTGCAGTCTAAAGCAGAAATTGCAGAGTACTAGGTGTCCGAGTTGTTACCACTTGAGTTGTAACAGCACGGTAAAGTTAGCAGGATATTGGATATTGGATATTCGGCTAGACGGATATTCGCCTAGACGGACATTCGCCTAACGGACATTCGCAGAACGTTTTTTCAATGATTCATAGCAAAAAAGTAACCATACGATTTTTTTATTTTGGCTTCAAATATTCCCCAGCACCCACACTCTTCCCACAAAGAAAATAAAAACACTTCACCACAGCTTAAGTTTTTTTTTTTTTTTTTTTTAGTTGTAACCGTGTGTACCTTACTGGCATAATACTTGTAAGCCTGCAGAACTATTATAGGTTGCCAATGCGTCACGTGGCATGCGCGTGTGTGTTTAGATGTGTGTTTTACAACACATTTCTTGGGTAAAAAAGTCTATCAAAATAAAGTCTCTTGCTGTCAAGCTAACCGTTTTGAATTTAACAATATCATCCAACAAAGAAACAATGATATTTTATTTCTTATTTATGGCCGTGAATTAAAATTAAACTGTTTGGTTTAATATTTTCATTATAATTATTATAGAATTTCTATATAAAATAAAAATGATTTTAAATTCAGTTCTTGATGAAAATTTAGCATGAATAATAAAACCCTAACCAAAATGATTAAAATCATGGGGATTAAAATTTCTGGGGAGCTAGAGTAACTGCCGAATAAATGATGATTTTGTTTTCTGTTAAGGCCTACATGTGCTGCATTGTCAGGTACAAAATCTTTTTTTTTTAGTCTTCATGTAAATTTCGCTGTAATGTTTTACTGAGTGTACAATTATAATTCGTTTCAGGTTTAACTGTTTCCTCCGTATATAATGGCTTCAAAATCACGTCAGAACAAAGATGTGTATTCATGAGGGTTTTTGAAGAACGCCTGTCGAAGATGCATTACAACAAGTTGACGGACATCCTCCATAGAAACGGGGATGTTGAAAATGCACGCTCTACAGCACACAAAATTGGTATAGGGAAAAGGCACGTAACTCGACTTTGTGAAGTCATTACTCCCAACAGAAGCCTGTTTGGGATATAGTATCTTTATAGAATGTAAATTACATTTATTATCTTTCTATTGATACCAAAATATTATACGTTTGTGAAAAATCCATACAGGTACCTGCAGCTTCCAAAATTTTTACTTTTGAACGTAATTTCCTACAGGGCCTGCAGGTGGGGGCCTATTTACTAGGCCCTGGTATCTTCATTCACTAAAGTATCTGCTCAGGTAGTTGCATTCGACCCTTCTGAACATTCGAGCCAAATTTCAAAAAAATCTGAACACTTTCACCATAGGTACCTATGCAATATTCATAAAATATGCTAATAACCGAGCCGGTCCAGCGTAATCACGTCGTGCTTATGCATAGAGACTGCAGAGTTGCCAAAAATTATCAGCCCAATTCGAGGGCAGACGCGCGAAAAGTTACCGAAAAAATAAAAAGCGCTCAAAATTGAAGTTAGGGAACATTTAAACCTTTAAAACTTTTTGCGTTAATTTTAAACTCTGTCAATTTCACTTGAACAACATTCAAGATCAAATTAATTTCTCAAAATTGAGCACAGTAGGGGTTCGACCTTCCGAGGAGAGATTAGGAAGCATTCTAAACCGCTAAGATTAGCGAAGGATTTGTTGGCGATGTTGGGATTTTAATTCAATAACTTCACGGAATAAAGGCAGACTCATGCGTATAACAATACATACACGTAACAATAGAAACGATCAACATCATGCAAGATGATACTGTGATACATGAAAGTTAACTAAAGAAATAAAATCGCTTCCAGTAGGTGCTCACACTCTTTCTTTTCTTTTTATTGTATCGCAACTGATTGACAGCAGTCATTTGTCATCCGTCATACACGGCTGCACACTGATCCTACGGGCGGTGTTCTTAATTGATTTCTATGCTTGTTTGTAGCAAGAACATCATTGTGTGTGTAAGAACAACTTAAAAACTTTTCAAATCGTATTTATCTCTACTTTTTACAATGTCGTCTATTGAAAGTGAAAAGTAGCCAAAAAATCGCGAATTCGCTTTGGGTCTTTGCAGTTCCCCGGCAGAGTAGCCAAAGTCGCCCAGTTGGGCTACCAAACCATGGGTTTGGCAACATTGGTGATCATTGCACCGGCTTTGGGCGTGCGTATGTTTATGCACTACTTCCTTATCACTGGGCAACGGCTCGCGGTAATTGGCTGAGAGAAATATGTAAATAGACTAGTGTGTGACATCATCCTAATTATAGTTTGTCACTGCTCGCGTGGAAGCTTGTTGTAATGGAAACAGCCAGTGACAATGAGAAATACCTATCCTGGACCTCCATTAAGAAAATGATACGACGGATTCTGGCAATTCAGAAGATGAGTTGCAGGGATTTTACAACTACGCCCAACTCATCATGGTTATAACAAGTATGTATTCGATCTCAAGCTCATACTAGCGTATTATACCGTGTAGGTTTTCTCAGAGTACTGGTATCGCGTCATATTAATTTATTTCGCTTGGCAGTATAATGGGAAAACGTACAAATAAATCCACAGTGTATAATTCAAACTTTAAAACATCATTAAACTAATCAGCGTTCTGGAATACGTCTCTATGGTTAACCATTTTGAAACATTAATTTATTATGCTTTAAACTTAGGAAAATTAGCGATCCTTTACCAATAAAGGGATGTTAATATACCAAAATTAAGGTTGTGTAGGCTATTTTGATCTCGCCAAATAAAAGTACAGTGTAACAATCTCCCCATGCGATTTAATCAAAGACGTGAAATGAACATAATGCCTAAGCGCATTCAATAAATCAACAAAATAACAAATACCTATTCTTTTGTTAAAAGATGGGCATTTTGGGGACCTGACACTATAAATTATCCAAACAAAAATTGTGTGCCATTTTCCTAATTTTAATTACAGCAATGTGAATTTTTAACTTCAACACCTATGCGTTTGAAGATGCTTCTTCCGATTTATGCATATTGTGTTCTCTACTTGATACGAGAGCCTGTCACTTGCACACATACGCCTCATCAAGCCCCGTGGGAAACAAACTTGCGGCTTTGATGGTAGAAGCAATAGTCGTAGTGCAAAGCCCTATTCAATACTCTGCTAATATTGATGGCTAACCATTAAAACGGCAGTTTTTAATATCTTGGGAATGAAATGGATTTGAGGGCTCACATTTCAGGAAGAAAATGAGAAAAATATGGCCTTTCATCTGATATCAAAATCGATACTACTTCCGGGTAAATCGGGGGGGGTCCCAAAGACGATCGGAACAGGCACCTTTAAATACTCGCAATGTTTAAAAACGTGGTGCAAATAATGTAAATTAGAAAGGTGGTTGGCCTAGTTTCTATCAGTTTAGATAGGAATTGTCCTGAAAACGGTAAATGTAATAAAATATACGTGTTTTCTTTTACCAGAGGCAGCCTTATAAGGGTAATAAAGATGTCGATGAGAAAGAAGTAGGACAAGCACTCAGGGATTTTCTGAAAGCAACCCCGTTTAAAAAGGTATGTACACGTAATGTGAAAATGGTAATTTAAACGTTGAACATTTTCGAATATGGTCGATTTTCATGAAAACGGTGCACTTCCAGATATTTTGTGTCTTTGTTTAATAAAACTTTTCAACAATACTTTATTGGAACAAAACGGTAATATTTTGATAGGAGCCGTTGAGCTGCATTTGGCCATATCACTCTTAGAAATAAAGGCTCAACATAGAACCCTTTTGTCCTGTATTTTTCACCATAAGCACTGTTAAGGTTCTATAAAGAACCTTAAAAAGTTCTATGAAGAACCTTCAAAATTTAAATAGTCCTAGGAATGTTCTTTTTGCATGTGTTCACATATATTTTGAAAGGTTAAGCAATGTGAAAGGCAGTGATGACCCTTTGGTTCTAAAATATTTTTGTGGCAAAACAAAAATAATTTCTTTCTGTTCTACCAAGAACCTCTGAAGGGTGATTTGTTAACATACATTTTAGGGTTCCTAGAGTTTTAAGTTCTACAGAGAACCATTTTCTTGGCTACAGAACCTTTTTTGGTTATATTAAGAACCCTAACAAATATTCGCGGGGTTCTTTATAGAACCAAAAAAGGTTCTGTAGCCAAGAAAATGGTTCTTTGTAGAAGCTTAAACTCTAGGAACCCTTAAATGCTTGTTAATTAAGCACCCTTCTGAGGACTGCCGAAGGTTCTTGGTATAACAGAAAAAAATGATTTTTCAGGGCCATGAAATTATTTTGAAAGCAAAGCGTTATCACTGCCTTTCATGTTGCTAAACCTTTCAAAATATATGTGAACATATACCAAAAGAACTTTTCTAGGCCTATTTAAATTTTGAAGGTTCTTCATAGAACTTTTTAAGGTTCTTTACAGAAGATTGCTTCAGTTTGAATGTGTACAAATACAAAGTATCTCAAAAGTTATATCATTATTTATTCTAACCTTACGCGTCCATTTTGCGTATTTTTATTTTTTGATCACAGAAAATTGCCCAAGAATATGAAGTTTCAGAAGATGAAATGGAAGAAGAGAAACAAGAGAAACAGTAGAAGGGAAAGCTGATGTGAAAGTCAGAACAAAACTGAAAGACTGGATCGAGTCGACAAAATAATAGAATTAGAATGGACCTAGTCCATAAATATAGTCCAGAAATAAATGGACTTAAAAGAAGAAAAGAAAGAAAGAATAAATTGTATCAGACAGTGTCACATACAAATGAAACCTTTTAAAGTGATTTTTTGACGTGTCTGGGTGCAATTAGTAGTAAGTAATTGAGGTATCTGGGTTAATTTGGCAGAACAAACAAACCGACGCTTCTTTTTGGGCCAAGAATGATTAAAACTTGTTAAAATAGCAATGTGAAATATTTTAAGAAAACGTTCGAAATTTATGAAAACGACCTTCCAGCTTGTAAATAGTTTCTTATAAAGTGTTACGTGGCGAAAGCTCTCAGCTGAGCAATAATTTTGCTTTGAGAAACGGTTTATATCTTCTAACACGTTTCTTATAAAGGTTTTCGATTCTTCATGCACACATTAACCCATATACCTTTTGTAGCGTTAGAAAAACGTTTTTAAAATGTTTTTCTGAAACGTCAGCAAACCGTGAAAAGAACCTTCCCACAACGTTTAAAAAACGTTTTATGAACGATTTCAAAACGTCAGCCATAACAACTAAAGCACGTACGCGTTTTTTAACGTTAGAAAAACGTGTTTTAAATGTTTCACCGAAACGTTATCAAAACGTAAAAACAACCCTCCCAAAACGTATAAATAACGTTATATAAACGTTTCAGAAACGTTTTGCACAGTCTACCTGATTTTGAAAGATTTTTAACGTTACAATAACGTTTTTATAACGTTTTAATGAAACGTTATAAAAACGACATAAAAACTCAACACAAATACGTTATTAAAACGAAATTTCGAAACGTTTTTCTTTCCAAATTGTAACGTTTTTTTTAACGTTCGAAAAACGTTTAATGGCTAGCTGGGTAGGCCAAGATAACAGGCCCGTTTATCAGGACTGTTTGTGTGGCTAGGTGGTTAGAGCGGTCTCCCTATGTGCGAAATGTCCGAGGTTCAAATACCTTTCTAGTCGTGGACGTCCAGGAATTTTTCCAGGGCTTTTACTTTTGGGCATGTTGTGTGTGTGTTCATGTTAAAATCGTTTTCAATGTTCTAGTATGCGATGCGTGTTTCTTTCTCCATTTTAACCTATACTTAATAAACAGTAGCCTATGGAAAAAAAGGCATGACGGTAATCGAATAAAAGGAACACGGCAGTACCTGCTTTTGATGTTGCAATGTGGACCTTTTAAACATTTGGAGGACTCTGGGGGATTATTTACATGGTTAGTAGGGGCTTGTACCTTCCTACTATATACAAAGTTTGGCTACTCTAGCTCATCTAGAAAAGAGGATATGGCCAAATGTTTACTTTTTGTGCAATAAATAAATAAATGAATAAAAATAAATGGTAACTAGATAAATAAAATAAGTAAATAAGCAAATAAATAAAACCCGGGTCATGATGAAACTCGGCTCTCAATACAACAACTGATTTTTCTTCTTAGTGTTTATTATTATTATTATATATGCTGTGATAACATTTAACGCGCACTGTACTTTAGAAAACTTTTCGTCGTGTTTGTGATTTACAATTTACCAAACCACATTTCAGATAACGTCTTTATAAAAAAGGATATTAACTTGTCTCACATGTAAACGAAATTGCAGTTTAATTTTATTTTCCCTTGTGCTCTGCAATATTGATAGAAGATTGAGTTGCGTAAGGCTCTGGAGACTGTGAAAATTCAAGGGAACTTAAAGCCCAGAGGAATGGAAATGTCGTTATCATTATTCATTTCTGCAGCTCCCGTGTGTATGCGCGTCCCAGATTTCGAACGAAAGTGGGTCGCAATGTTCAATCTATCGGTCTATACATTTTTGCTCAAATTAATATCAATTGTCCTTATTCGAGAATTAGCATTCTACAACTTAAGCATTATTTAACATTCGTTGTTATGGTCATTTCTCATCTTATCTAAGTATACCTGCTTTAGAGATTACCTAAGGTCGATCACAGACGCAATAAGCGAATAATGATACTAGTCTTAGAAAAACGGTAAAATTATAGCTACATTTGGTATTTTATTATTAAATAATGTTATGGTCTTAACACATTAAACGCTCTCTCTCTCTCCCTCCCTCTCTCTCTCTCTCTCTCTCTCTCTCCCTCTCTCTTGCTGCCTCTCTCTATTTCTATCTTCTGCGAATACGAGCACGTAAAATGCTAAATTATTTACAGAGGTCACAAGTTTTGCTATGAACATCATCATTCAATATAAAGTGGATATTTAAGTCTTCTACTGAATACATTTTCTATCTATCTAACGGCCGCAGCCGAGATGCTGTTCAGCCATGTAGCGCCAAATGTCCCTGTTTGTCATTAGGTTGGGATGTCAGATGGATCCTGCTGGATGTCTCGAGCAATCACATCAATGTAGTTAAAGGGGCGACGACCCCTGTTTTGGCATGGTAACTTCCAACATGTGACGTCTGAGACTACTTGGTCAATCGCACGATGACAGTGACCGGCAAATCGTGCACGGCGTTGGGCAACAGAATATGAAATTTGAGGATATCTCCATATATCTGTGCTTGGTCTTGTGCTCACGCCCCCGGATATGTTTTGTACTCGCATAAGAAGCTTGGTGTAGGTGCCATCCAGTCTATCATGTAGCTCTTTCTTCATGGTCCCCCCCAAGATCTCAGATCCATACAACTGGAAACTCTCTACACAGGCTCTAAAGAATTTCAGCTTGGTTGAATTGGAGATACCAGATTGGCCAAAGTTGTGTAAGTTAATTGCGGCATTCCAAGCTTGTCCTTTGCGTGACAGGAAGTCTTTCTTGCTGTCGGCAACATAGGACCCTAGATACTTGAAGTCCTTGACCTCTTTGAGTTGGCTACCATCTGCTGTGCAGATAGGTTGATGATCGTCTTCCTCATTGACAGTCATATATTCAGTCTTCTTGGCATTTAGATGTAGGCCGACATTTTAGTGAGATAAGAAACGTCTTGTCAACAAACTGAGTATATTGTTTCACATAATTGATCAGGTGGTCTGTACACTATGCCAACAATAATAGGCTTACATATTTTTAGGACTCTTCAGTATTTTTCAGGATGTGTAACTAAAACTCGTTTCTCAATATGAGTTAATGCTGTTCTTAAAATATAATCAGACTCCCCATTTCCATTTACCTCGAGATTATACCCATCCATGTTAAAGTATGCGTGTTAAATTTCATTTAAGACGCTTCACATTTTCAGGACGTGTAGCTTAAGCTAGCTCGTTTCACAAACAAGAGCTACTGCTGATCTTAAAGGTGCATTTCGTGATCTAAGCACGTTTGTTTTTATTAGATATCCTCGAGGTAAAGGTTCAGATGATTCTGATAGTGTGTTTTGGTGATAGGAGCAGATGCTTGTATCACAGTGCCCAATGGAACACCTTGTTGTAAATTTGGGTCGTTTACAGACAGAAAAATACATAATCAAGAATTTCTTCCAAAGGAGACCGAATCTGCAAATCATATTAGGTACAAATACTATACTTAGGTCAACCGTCCTGATGATATAAAAATCTCAACAATTTGGCCATAAGTTCGGGGACGAAGCTGTGGATCACGAAATGCTTGAAATGTCACTACCTGTGTGACATTTGTAAAACCACTAAAATGTTGTATTTACAAACCAATAGCAACCCTCTAATTAAACTTTTTCTTCTGTAATAAACAACTCCCCCTCCTTAAAAATTATCAATATCAGAGGGCATAGTTTGATGTTGATTGATGTCATTTAATACACTCATAATGGTCATGAAAATAAGTATCAGTTTTAATTTGTAATGACACACAACTAATATATATTTTTATTTGGTATCAATCATGCACACTTGAAGTTGCTACACTCAGTAGATCGCTTACTTTTTATTTGGCTACAAAATGTCTTAAAAAAGAAAATAAAAGGTGATTTGTATACTTCCATTTCAATATCAAACATAGGATGAATTTCCTGTTTGTTCCTAATTTCACAATTTTAAAGGTGCATTTCGTGATTCAGTCCCCTTCTGTTTTATCATTGATCACTAGATATCCTTGAGGAAAAGCTTATTCTCAAAAATTTGAGCTGATCCCGATCTTGCGGTTTTGTGTTATGAGCAATTACTCGTTTCCCACGGTCCCATATGCTACTGTGCTGTAATTTCTGTCCGTTTCCAGACAGAAAATTGCGAATTTCTTACAGATGCGACCGAATGTGCACGTAAGATTGGGCACACGTGGATTACTAAGGCTAACGGTTCAGATGATATAAAAATCTCAACATGTTTTAGGTAAGTCGGGGGAACGAGGCTGTGGATCACAAAATGCCCCTTTAATAATTCTCAGCTTTAATCCTTCCAGATGAGGATGTTTTTTGATAGAAGTTTTAAATCAATGCAAAAATCATAATTTTTCATATTTTCTAGGAACACCTGTCATGTGAAATATCTCGTTGCACCTTTAAATTCCAATGATATGAAGCAAATTCATTATTTTCAGGTTACATAATGGGCTACATAAAAATAAACTGATTCCCTATCCTTATACTTGGTATATTTTTGAAAAACACGACAGCGAGGCGTTACAGCCCATTTAACATACAGGCTCTCGTATATGGCCCGTAACATTAATTTCAACTCAATTTAATAGGCATAGGATTGGATAAGACGGATAAAAAAGGCGACGTCGTTTGGCAAATTCAAAGGTGGGACATTTTATTGAGGCTAAAATTGACACGACACACAAACAGATTGATAATGAGAGTAATGATTGATAATGATTTGTCTGTGTGAGTGGGTTTACGGTAACAGTTGCTTCCAAGAGACCCATCGAGTTGCATCCGTTATATCAGCGTCCATGTTTTATTAAAAAATATTTTTTTAATTTTATATCTCAATTTTCTTACAGGAAAAGTACTTTGTTTGATAGGGAAGAGAAGATGGGATTCCCCTAGTGCTATGTTGAGATCAGACCAGATGTTGTTATCTAGACAGAGATTGTGCAAGAGATGAACAGAATTCCCCAAAATGCTAAACTTAGAAAATGAGTTAACTTGTTTATTGCTTTGAGATCAAAACAGATAGCAAATATAGGTAGTTTCCCATGATGCCATTAATGTAAGATGATTCAATGCAGATGATGTCATATATGTGAGACTCAATAGGTCAGTGGTAGGCTATGTTTATGCATGATGATGTGATAATATCTATTATGAAAAACTAGTTGTGAAATATTGTGTATATAATGAGAGCTGTTTATAGAGAGACTCTTTGCCAGCCAGTGACAAGTAGCTAGAAGTTAGAGCTAGTTAGGATCTGCAATAATGGTAGATCGGTGTAGTACAAGATGCTAGGATTTATTTGCATTTTGGATACCACAGGAGCTTGAAAGCTGAACTGTCTGCGTCATCTTTGAGGCAAAATTAGCTGCAGTTTTGGAATCAAAAGGGATTCCAGTTTGTGGTCCTAAAGGTGGACATTAGCGACGCAGACTTTTGGTGGTAACTCTTGGATTATAATGCTGCAAACTATTAGTGTCGTCGAGGGACAACCCCGACGTCGTCGTCGTCATCGTCATGAACATCATCAACAACAATAACATCATCACTGTGGTCATCTTCATTGTCTTTGACATTATTAATATATATTTCATTATAGTATCATAGCGATATATTATATCCCTTGGAAGAGTTGCTGGTCTGCAACAAAGTAACTGAAACAGATTAATCGTATACAGAGTATACCAAAAAAATGCAACATTCAGAAAAAAATTAAGATATTTCTCATGCCAATCTTCGCTAAAACTATGTTATTTATAAAGGCCTAATTATTCATCTATAAATTGACGTTTATCTCCATCCCATTTGAGTCCCTAGATCCAGAGATACACTAAATTAAGTGAAAGAGTGTAAATTTTACTTGGGCCACTTTCACTTAGATATGTTGAATCTTGGTAAGTAGCGAAAATGTATTGAAAAGGCATTGGATTTGGTGCATAACTTTCAAAGAAGTGTGAACAGATTGATATTTGAATGTTTTAATTCAGGTAGTAGTATTGATTGTAAAAGCTGCATTATATATCAGATTAAAGTTAAGTCGTTACACATTGAGCATTGCTTCAAGATGGTTGGTCCTCAACCTGGTAACCATCATAACCATAACCACTGAAAAGCATGTGATTAAGTTAACAACTCTCGTTCAGACCAGATACTGTGTAGAGTCCATTCGTTGTTGTTCTCGGCATTTTTTCCTAATAGCCACATACCAAACATGAATATAAATAAAATAAAAATAACCAGAGACATGGAGTGAGCTTAAATGGGGTAACAACCAAAGGCTAAGAACAGCAAGAACTCGGGCAAACACCAACAACATCAGAATGGCACTCCAAGGAAATCCAAGCACAAGAAGGGAATACATTACACTTGACTCCATGACAATTCTTGTGACGTATTACAAGAATTGATCTGGGCTGGCATCTGTACCACATCAGGAATGCACTCCTTGCAAATAATCTTTCAAGAAAGGGTGGTCTACTGCAAATGGTTTGTCAATGGGTTTGTCAACCATCCCAATAGGTTTCAACAGCTTTCACCGTGCTCATTACCCAGAACAACTTCCCAACACAGAGTAGGAGTGACCCAATGTGAATTTGACAAGCTTTCGTAATTTTGCTCTAATTTGCTTTAAAATCACCCACATTGACCGCGGAAAAGGTTTATTTAGCTAAGAAACTGCTGTACCAAAAAAAAAAATATCACGTCTTCTTAAAAGTGCATCTCACCTTTAAAACAAAATCTGAATGTTGCACTTCTTGGCATACTCTTTACCGCTCTCAGAAATATATATTTATATGATCCCTGTATCTGTATACTTCTTTGTCTTTAAAATTGATATGGTTGTTTACTTACTTCGCATAAGTGTTTCATCAAGCTACATAATAAACATTTAAAATAGCAATCACATTTGAACATTTATCGCACATTCGACCTTTCATTTCAGTGGTAATGGCGGCAGCTAAATCTACAGGCCAGCACAGCTGAAAATCGTATACGTCGATAAAACACTCTATAGTACGCGACACCATTATCACTTCAAATCGTAGTTATGCATTAAAATAATAACCCATAACAGTGTTTGCTTTGATAGGGTTCAAAACCCATTTTATATCTTCCCTTGAGAATGGAGTTTGCCACCTGTGCGCTAAATAAAATAACGATAAATGTGATATATCACTTTCATAGCATAAATGAGGTTGTATATTGGCTGATAGTGATATAGATTCATAAGTAGTTAATACAGGGACATGTTTTATATCGGCGCAGCGTCATATTATGACAAGCACATTATGACCCCAAACAAAAACCAAATTTTCAAACGTCCCGGCAAAAATCTGCCTGAAGAATTTTACTATGGTGATTGAATTACATTCGTGATTGTCTATGTTAAGGTGACCTGCAGCTGTTATGAAAGCTACACTTTTTGTACACAGCACCATCGCCAATGCAATTGTCTCTATAATTGTATTTTGTGTGGTAAAACCATATAACAATTTTATTCTTCCAACACACATGTAAAGTTAAAGGTATTGTTCATATCACTATAGAGAATTCTTTTCTTGGGCCTTGGGTGTGTGAAATTTTCAGTGTAGGTGTGTAGTGTAATTGTATAAAAGTGTTAAGAGAGAGAGTGTGTGTGGGTGTGTGTGTGTGTGTGTGTGTGTGTGTGTGTGTGAGCATGCGTGCGGGGGTGCGTGCGCGTGTGTGTGTGTGTGTGTGTGGGGGGTGTGTGCGTGAGTGTGTGTGTGTGTCCGCGCGCAAAGTGAAATTCCAAACACGTGATTCGGTCGGGACAGCTGCCTGTGAAGTGTGCATTTTGCATTAAGAAAAAAAACTGACTTTAATGATCATCAAGTCTCCTTTAACGTCTCTTTAATCCCTCGCTATTTTCAATTTCCCCAAGTCTCTTTCCTAATTATTGGAACAAATCCCTGGAAGACGTAGGTGTAGTGTGAATTATGTAAAAGAACACTTCTCTCACAGGGAAGGCTAATTATACTGATTTTCCGAAGACATGAATGCAATTTGATATGTGGTGCAATGAAAACAAAACACATTTACCACGTATATGAATTAAGCAAGAGCTTACCATGTCTTTCCTCCTAGCAATACCGATTCAATTTTTACGGCATGTTATGATTATAGTTTTTCCAATGAACGACGACGTTCTGCATTCGATGTTTCAATTAACCCTGAAAGGATAAGAGGGATTAAAAGGTCCCACATTTTATATCAATTGAAAAACGAATGCATATCCTAAAGCATGGTATCGCTACTTGAGATGTTTAAATAAACTGACTCTGAATTTACCCTCATTAACATCTTTGTATTACAAGGTTCTTTAACTAGCGTTTTTAGTCGGGTTGATGTATTTTCCCTTATAAAAAGTCAAGAAACAAACAAATAAACAAATACTAGAAGTACCAATATTCAATGCCAAAGGAAGCAGGAACTTAAAACTAAACTTTTAGGTCAAATGAATAGATTATGAGATTGCAAATCATAGCTGTCTGTGATATAACCACATCATATTTGGTATCACACCATTTTATGCAAGTATATTGATTTAAAAGGTACGAATTGTAAATGTATATAAATGATGCGCCCGCAGGCGGAGTGCCCATCTCTGACTTTTGCGTTTGGGCCAGACTCCATCATATATTGTTGATGTGGGGGATCGCCACCCCTCCCGCACAGCGAGTCTGTTTTACATTCCCAGCTATGCTGAGTGGAGAGAGCCAAGCTAGGTAAAGTGCATCCATCTAACTTGAGGTCACTTTTATGGTCACTCAAGAATGATAAGGTTAGAATTATGAAATAATTATATGAAATATAGGTTGTATGTTACATGAAGTATCAAAGAAAAGCTATTTTATAATGAATATCATTAACAGAATAGTAAAGTACAAGTCAGCTGAACGTCTTTAAATGTCATACTATCAAATATGACGGAATGAAGTCATTACATGATTAATATTAGCCATAAATTCGAGCACATGTTTTGTAGACATTATATCTGCAAATCTGCCAATTTTGTTCTTTTCATATGGCTCTTCAGGCATTGGTACTTATGTTGCTCTTCATCAGCTCTCTACTGTATATATTCTCTCTCCTCCTTTGAATCCGGTCCATTTAAGATTTTCAACATACCCCTTTGCAAGAGTAGTAAATTGTGCTTGTAGTTCTCTGTCTTGGACTTCTGCAATTCTATAGAAACATTGGGGCGCTGACTTGCATATATAGTATTGGTTGCAATCTCTCTCTGTAATTCTATTGTCCACACAAACAGCTGGTTTAGTTTGTACATGTATGAGACAATATGTCGTGTCGGCACTCTCCAAGAAAACTCTGGATCGGGCGCGCACGTTTTGATGACTTAGGAGGACCTCTCTTGTGAAATTCTGATGATTAAAGATGTTTTTTTTTACAATAATCAGATTGAACAGAATTCCATACCTCAACCTTCACCAACACTCTGTTCCAAGCTTCTGCCTCCATAAATATTTTCACAATGGAAGATTCTACTTGAGCTCAATCGATAGCTGATGTTCTTACTTTGCGGTGTGATATGATCCTTGTTACACCACCGGATAATGCATAACAGCCAAAAGGTATAAGATTTATTACCTGCCATAAATTTGTCGCCTTACTTTTGAAGCATTGCAATTATGGTCATTCACTCTCTTCTGGAAACTGTACATTGGGCTTGCGGTGACAAAGACAAGGAGGGAAAAATATATTTCACCTGCCATGAAATTAATGTGCCTATTTTTGTGTTCCTGAAGATAACTGGTGGTGCTGTGCGGCTGTGGCGGGCGACGGTGGCGCCGGTGGTGGCGGCGGAGCGGTGGGCGGCGGCGGGTGCGATGGCGGTGGAGTGTGGTGTTGATGGTGGTGGTGGTGTTGGCAGTGGCGGTGGAGGTTGGGTGGGCTGGTGTGGTGGTGCCTGGTGCTACTGTGGTGATGGTGGTGCTGGTGTTGGGGGTCTCGTCGTATAGTAGGGTTTTGGGGTGGTGGTGCGTGGTGGCCTGCTATTGATTTTTCTTTTCTTCTTTTTCTTCTTTGTTATACATATATTGCACATGCTTTGCTGTTTAAAAAACGTTTCTTATACAGTTCCCCCTACAAAAAAACACCGCTTGGATAAAAGGAGTTTATATCCCATCACTTTATTTACACCGTGGGTTTATACGCACTGATCATGCCTGTCATTCAAATTAACCTCAGATCTGTATGTCTACAGAAGTATGTCACAGGCATCTTTTTTATGAATAGTCTCATATAATAGTGACACAATCTGGGCAGTCTTCTTATGTTCAAATCTGCTTGTTTGATAATCAAACTTCGTGAAGAGGGTCATTTGTCAATACTTTGGTACCTGCGATTTTTAAAAAACTGTTTACAATGTATCTAAGTGGCCATCGAGTTCCCCGCTGTTTCGTTTAAGAGAATCGGAGACATAATATGTCTTGAATTAAAGATCAATTAGCAAAGCATTGTCTTCAGTTCAAAACTAAGGGAATACAACATTCATACTAACCTAATGATATAATGAGCACCTTTCCGGCGATGTTCACCTTTACAGTAAATTGTACACAATTTCGTGGCACCAATCAGATCAGTGTTTTATCCAGGAGTGGCAATGGTTTGGGTTTATAATAATTATAATAGGGCTGTTTTGATTTAAGAGTGTATCGGTGCGCAGGCTACAAGTCGCATAGCTCTGTAGCCATGGCCCGTATGTTCAAGGGTATTAGGTTTGATAGAGAATACTTTTGTAGTGGAAGTTTTCTGAGTTTTGTTGATTATGCACAGGTAATTTAACAGACATCATTATTGATGTGAACTTCATATATGTTTGTTAGCATTATTATCAACAGAAAACTATGTTATAATGAATATCATTAACAGAATAGTAAAGTACAAGTCAGCTGAACGGCTTTAAAAAATGTCATACGATCACATATGACGGAAAGAAGTCATTACATGATTAATATTAGCCATAAATTCGAGCACATGTTTTGTAGACATTATATCTGTCAAATCTGCCAATTTTGTTTCTTTTCATAGGCCTTCAGGCATTGGTCCTTTATGTGCTCTTCATCAGCCTTACGTCGATATCTCGCTCTCCTTTGAATCGTCCTTTTATTGTTCACACCCCTTTGCAATCGTAAGTAGATTTGCATTGTAGTTCATCTGTCTGACTTCTGCAATTCGATAGAAACAGTGTGGCTGTGACTTGCATATATAGGATTGGTTGACATCTCTGTAATTCTAATGTCCACACAAACATGGATAGGTTGTTGTCATGTAGGAGACCCTATGTCTTGTCGGCGCTCTCCAAATAAACATCTTGGATGAGCGCGCACGTTTATGTGCCGCTGCACAACTTTGGTGGAAGACTTAGGAGGACATCTCTTCTTGATAATTCCTGAATGGATTAAGATGTTTTGTTTACAATATCAAATTGAACAGAAATTCCATACCTCAACCCTTTCACCGCACTCTTTCCTAAGCCGTCTGCATCCATAAAGTATTTTTCAATGAAGATCTATCTACTTGAGCATCAAAAATCGTAGCTTTTTCTTACCTTTTGCTGTGGGATATGATACCTTGTAGACAAACCTGATAATTCTGAACAGCCAAAAGTTATAATATTATTACCTGCTCATAGAATTGTCGCCTACGTGAGCATTTGCATTACTGTCATTCCCTTCTCTTATGGAAACTTGTACAGTAGGCCTTTTGCGGTGACAAGACAAGAAGTGGAAAAATATCTTTCATTTAATCTTTCACACGCTGCCAGAATATGATTTGCCTATTTTGTGGTCCTTAAATAACTGTTGGTTGGCTGTGGCGGCGACGGTGGCGCCTGGGGGGGCGGCGGCGGCGGTGGCGGCGGCCGGTGGCGATGGCGGGTGGTGGTGGTGATGTGGTGGTTGTTGTTGTGCGGGGCGGGGAGGTGTAGGTGGTGCTTGTGGTGGTGCTGGTGCTACTAGTTGGTGCCTGGTGTGCTGGTGGTGGGGGTCTCGTCCGTATTCGTAGTGGTTTTGTGGTGTGGTGGTTTGGCGCGCTATTGAATTTTCTTCGTTTTCTTTGTTTATACTTATAATTCCCACACATCTTTGCTGTTTTAAAAAAAAAACGTTTCTTATGACAACACATTTTTCCCCTAAAAACCAGCTTTGATAAAAGGAGTTTCTCCATATCACATCACTTTATTTACTCGTGGGTTTATACTCACTGATCATGCCTGTCATTCAAATTAAACCTCATTATTGGTCTAAGAAGTAGGTCAGACAGTCATATTTTTTATGAATATTCCTCATAATATTGACACATCTGGGCCAGTCGTCTATTTTGCAAATCTGCTTGTGTGAATCACTTCGTGAGAAGGTCGTTGCAAATAACTTGTACCAAGCCTTTTTGACTTGTTACCAATGTCATCTGATGGCATCGAGTTCCTCGCTTTTTTCGTTTAAGCATCGGACACTATATATGTCTGATTAACAGATAAAATTACAAAACATACTGTCTTCAGTTTCAAATCTAAGGGAATACAACATCAGACTGACGCATAATGATATAATGAGAACGACTCGCGATGTTCACCTTTACATAAATTACACAATGTTCGTGGCACCATCAGATCCAAGTGTTTTATCCAGGAGTGAAATGTTTTGGGGTGTATAATATTATAATAGGGGGCTGTTTTTTGATATTATAGGTATCTGTGCGAATGGCGACAGAGCGCATAGCTCTGTATCCCTGGCGCGTATGTCAAGGTATTATGTTTGATGAGATTACTTTTGTAGGGGAAGTTCTGGAGGTTTGAGTTATGCACAGGTAAGGTTTGTAACAAAGCCTGATGGAGTGTGAACTTCATATTTTTTTCTAATTTAATCATGATATTACTAATCTTTTGAACAAAGGTTTTAAGAGATGATTTTTTTAATGGTACTGGGACCGAGAACTTGGCCATAGTAATGCATGTAAGCATTTTCACACACGTAAATTACCTTTTTGAAACCCCCAATGCCCAATTCGAGCAGATCGTGTCCTACACCTACCTGTACAGAACCACATGTAATAGTCTCACTCTTGATCGATTACGCTGGGCAACAGAGATACAGAAGGCGTGGCTGCTTGCCGTATTGTAGTTAGAAACGGTAAACGAGATGAATAGTTGGTGTCACGTGTCAGGTACCAGGTCCAGTGTCAGGTATCAGATAGCAGTTTTGCCTCTTCGGGCGAACCGATATAATAATCCTACTATTTAAATCAGTCTGTACCTGACCTTCTGCCCAAGTGCTATTATTTTTTTTTCCAAAAGATACCGTTTATTAATGTCTCAACAGTACAAAATTTACCTTTTCCCTACTGATTCACAACCGACTTACATGACGATAATCGGTTGGTTTTTTTAATTTTTTTCCAAGTAGGATCCGTCCGGTAATTTTTTACCCCGAATGGGCCCGCCCCGAAGCAAAATAATAAACAATCAATTCCGTGACGTCATCAATCTTTATTATTTTCAAAAAGTGGCTGTTATTCCCATAATACAATTCCTTTTTAAGAGTCAACATCTTTATAATTGTTCTTTATAATATATTCAATTGTCCCCCGCATGAATGTGAAAAAGATGGTCCATACTACAACTGAAAAACATAGTCAGCCGGCTAAATGCCCTTACCGGGGACGGAATGAGCAGACGGATCCCCGTTTTTAGTTTTAGCATGGTTACAGCCACTTGCGTGCGGCTGCGGGGGTTATGGTCGTCAAAGAAGAAAGAATAAAAAGACGGATTAAGTTAAAAAATCACATTTTTGTATCTCGTTTGCCGTGTGACTAGAGTTTTTTGCCCTGTGATCGGAAACCTCGTTTGCACTGCCGGGACCTGTTCCGCCTCGGAACCGCCCAGCCAGGAATTATCTACCATACTTAACTATCTACTACTTACTCTACTGCGTTGGAGACGACTGCTTCAGATCAATTGCTTTATATATTACAATATACATTATTGCTGAGCAGTAAACCTAAAAAAAAATCCAAAGAGCAAACAAATTGATTAAAACTTAAGTTTTGCGTCTCCTGTTCTTGTACCCTGCTGTGTCATTTATATGGTTCGCTAGACAGACATCCTTATCCGTGCGTTTTTTGTTGTTAGAGCACAAAATACTGTAACTTCTGTCCGTTTACGGATGCATTACACTATGGAATTTGTACTTAAGATAGGTAATCCATTCAATGCTAAGGTTTTACGGTTTCAGGTAACAACTTTCGTTAAAAGGACATTTGCAAGGGACGAGGTTGTGCACCACCTAATACCCCTTTCAAGGACGCACACACTATACAAACAAACGGAAAATTAAAAGAAAACGAAAAGGATTATGTCAAGAAAATATAATATTGACGATTATATGGTTGGGATAATTAAGAAATGTGTAACAACGGTCCCATTGGCCAAATGGTTGACTGAATAATGCCACCGAACGCAAAAATGAACACTGTAAGGGTGTCAGAGGATGGTTATTGGAGTAGAACATCTGGATCTGGATCATTTATACTCCAACAAATCAGGTTCCTGCATCACGCTAAGTTATATGGCAAAAGGCATTCCCACGATTAAAATTAACAGAAGACGGGCCCTGGACGGTATCTGCTTTTAGTCTGAAATTGATCTCAAATCTAGAAAAGGTCGCAGAAAACTTGTTTTTCCAAGGCTATGAACAATTGGGTAATTTGTTTTTTTGGGGGGGGGGGATATTCTATCTTGAATTACCTGATAATGTCGTAATTCATACGTGGAACATATAACTTTTTGGGAGTGTCCTATCTTAGACCACACCTTTGAAAGTGATTGTTGAGATAAGAAAACATGTGCGTAGAATCATGTGCGTAAACTTAAAGTTTAGAATACAATCCGCTATCACGGGGCCATCACCCGGCCCGGGCAGAGGCTGGCGACTCCCATCGCGGAGAACATTCTCTGGATGACACTTATAGCTATGGGCAAAATCGGTGGTCCAAAAATAGCGTGTGTCGCTTACGAAATTGTTAATTTTCTGCTTAACTTCTCAGATCGTTGTGTGTCCTTTTTTAATATATATCGTCTTCTATCAGACTATGACCAAAAAAAAATCCCATTGTTATATTAGTGTTCCCTTGATTAGGTTAATTATTGGCATAGGTACATTGTATACTTCGGATAACTTCTCCAATGAGCAGGAAGACCACTATATTATTTATTCCAAGAGAATTACCAATACAAACACATTGACACAAGGGTTATCGTCACAAACACTTGAGTCGATCAAATCCCACCTATCTCTCTTGTTCAATTTCAAATTAATTGCAACTTGCGTCAAAGAATCTGACGGGGTTTGTTTGTCTTGAAGTGAGAGAGAGGGAGAGTGAATACCACTTACGTGACAAAGTGGTGTGGGTCCTAGGAATCCCCCAATTTGTTTTCTTCTTCGCGCTGGCCGCTCTACTCGTGGATTTTTGGGCCAAAGTTTTTTGTGTAATTTTCCTGAATTTTTAAATGCGCTTCGTTGCATAGACCAAAAGAATTAAAATCTGCCAAGCCGTTAAATGAGTTAATTAGTGGGGGTCCCATGGAACCCCCCCCCCCTGGGCACTAACGGAAGTCAGTTGAGAATATTTTTAAAATAAGAATAAGAAACCGAGAACCAAATCAATTTTTTGCTGATATAAGTTTCACCCTACATGTAAGTAAACATATTAGTAACATTAAATATAATTAAACCCTTTATGTGCTGAAAACAACAATTTCATTTTCATCATGTACGTTTGTCAAACCGTTACTGTCAACTCTAAAACTGCTGGTTTTGTGTTAACAAATCGAAGTAATTTGGGGTCTTCAGAAGATCGCAAACATAAATAAGTTTTAAATTTTTTGATGTAAGCCGCAAGCTCATTGGAATTTTCCGTCTTTTTGCCCAATCTTCGCGTGTTTTGAAAACACGTTTTGCCCTAATTTTGCACACCAAAATCACCAATCTCATTTTTATTGCTGATTTGGGGTTGTCTTATTATCATATCACATGTGGTATAAATTCGTGAAAAAATTCCCCTCGGGAAAGTGGTTTCCTTTAGGGTGTTGGGTCCCATGGACCCCCCCCCCCCCATTGGGCACCAACGGGAGTGAAAGTGTTACAGCAAGGCCACTTCTACTCCACTTATACCGATTTGGAATGCGCTAACAGGTCCACGGCCGAAACAATTAACGTAGTTGAGATTTGTATTTAAAATGGATAATCTGTAGAATTTCCATGAGATAGTTTCATTGGAAATTTGACCATAAACATTAAGCCAACCAACAGTGCTGAAAAATATACCAACAAATATCAAATAATTCAAATAAATGCATAGGTGCTATAAAGAGAGACACCGATAATCGAGATGATAATTAATTAAAAAGGGGGTTAATCGGTTTGCTATTGTAATAATCCAGAAGAAATGGAGGATAACCGGAGGGCGATCAATGTAAGCCATCTCATGTTTCCGCTTAATATAAGGGGTTCCACTAAATAACAGCGCAACTTCAATGAAATTCAAGTGAACTATACCACCACTGCATCTCAAAGATTATCACAGCACAGCCTTCCGCCGTGACATGAGTTTGCGAGACCTTTGAACAGCACGAACGCCACCGACCCTTTAATATGACCGTTAAAAGGTCAAGTTTTAACGGTGAGTCTTTGGATGAGCGGAATGAGCACTCGTGGGTACGAGTAAACGATATTTTTTCGCGTGGTTTTCATTAACAATTTAATTATACACGATAGAAACACTTATTCCCATAGTGCAAGATAAGTTCCTTATACTATGTATATTTTTGTTTAATAAGTATTGAATCTATCGCTTCTATAATCTCAAGCTAAACCATCATATATCCTCAGTGCAACGCGCTATTGTATAATCGGAGGTTGTCGGCTCGAGACGTGAAAGGGGCGCTTTTTCCCACCCCTATGTGCGCTACCAGCTCCAGGAAAAAATCAAATATGATCATATTATAATACTGTTTTACTATCACTTATTTAGTTAGGTCGTTTGGTGCATCCCGTGACCGTAGAGAGCAGAGCATCATTTCTCTCAGTGTTTTTGTCTTCTATGAAGGTTAATGAACAATTTAGCGGGGGATGCCCCTCGAGAAATTGTGGGCGGAAATCACTCAAAATTGAATAGTCTCTGCTCTCCACGGTCAAAGAATTGCCCCAAATGACCCCAACTTCCGGATCCATTTGGGCACTCCCCATCTACTTCTTTAGGCTTGTTTTAGACCTTCTGTGGTTTCGCACTTAGTTGTCCAGTTCGGCGTCATTCTTTAAAACAAAACAGAGTGCATTCTTTCTGTAAAACGAACCATTTCCAAAACTCTAACAACGGCCTATTGCAAAATGGCCGCCATTGTTTATTAAAACAAAGCCATGTAATTCGATATAGTGGGCTTAAACATTTAGGAGTCCAAATTGCCGCCCAGAAGGCACGTTTGGGTTAAATATACAAAAAAAAATAATGCCAAATTGTAGGGGTAAGAATGAGTGACATTTTGAGAACACCAAAACAAAAGAAGAATTAATAACATTTGTATTTTGTCGGACATTATCTTAACTCATGGTGGAGAACGGTTATACACGCCCCAGGGGACGTAAATAAAGAAAAAAAAAAAAAAAAACAAACTGCCCATCTTTGCGACATAATAAGTACCATAAGAAAAACTATTGATAAATTTTTTTTTTTCCCAGCATTTGCACGCTTACCTGTGAACAATAGAAGAACATTCAAACGAGTTGACGACTGGGAAGAATATGATGTCGGCATAAGAGAGAGAGGACCGGTTTTGGTACAAGTCAGAACAAAGATAGCACTTGATTTGCTCGAAAGAAGTTGAATCACCATATTTCATTTTCCTTCTATCTACATAAGCATATTTTATTCTTATTTTTACATGGCACACCGTATGACGTCACGGAGTAGTCCACACTCATTTTTTATATTTCTTGATTTATTGATTTTATTGTATCAGGTTGTCCTTCCTGGTGAGCTAATATAGAGTCAGATTAAATCACGTTATATGACCCAAATGTGACAAGGCTAAAGTAACAGCACTCTCTTGAACAACTCGTACCGGCTTTGATTATTACTAAACGTACTCATGTTTGTATGAGTTGAAAGCCTGTTAATATTAGATTTAAGCCAACACGGTACATCAATTAAATTGGCAATGGTCCATGCATAGAAAAGTTATCAAAATTTGCTGGAAAGGAAATCATTTACCTACCCGCGGCCGTATTAACTTTCTAAAAATCTACGTTTATGAAACATTCCCGTTTGGCGTAGTGAATTCTATACTAAGACTAACAAAAAATGATGAATACGCAGTCAAAGAACTCTTAAAGGGGTAATGGGATGTTTCAAATACAAGGTTTCTAATCGGGCAGGTTTCACAAATCATGTGTCCCCTTAAAAAGAAAGCCATATTTTCTTTTCACCAAACTATCCCATGTGTGAAAGGCTTATCTGTTTTTTTTTTTTCTTCCCTCTTTCTTTGATACCAACATTTATATTGGAGCAAATACGATAATGAGCCTTTGTTTTAATATTGAAATATAACAAATCAAAATCACGTTTTTTATTTTCACCTTTGAGACATTCTGTAGCCAAATACAAGGTCAAAATTTATTGGCGAACTCTATAAATCCCTTCATATGACAACAACTTTTGGATGTCTTGAAAACTCTCATTGCAACTTTAAGTACGCAAATATTTGTTTTTTTAGATCTTTCCTCTTTCCTTCTCTATTTTTATCCGTTGCCATTTTCTTTCTGTGGATTTAATGGTTTGGTGATCCGATCACAACCCCTTCCCAAACTTTATCCCATCAAAACTGAGATTTTGGTAAGCGAAAAAAAAATATTTCCTCTTTATCTATTGTGATATTTAAGATCCGGGAAAAAAGTTCCTTTCAAAACGGAGAATGTATGAACAAACCCGTCCCTCAATATGATCGACCACACTACTAGCACAGCACTCGCACATCCTGTGCCAATAGTACGTATTACAGTTGGATTAACCCCATCAAAACGAGATTTCGTTATCAGAGGAAACTTAATATTTTTCTCACTGCCCCAGTGAGTTTTAAGGCAATGAAAGTGTTCCTTTTGATGTCCCAGAACAATACGTCTCCAAATGGTTCGATAATATTACACATAGTTTTTTTTTCAAAGGGCTATAGCTACTTCAGTTGAACACATTTTTTTTGCGTCCTACTATCCAAACGGCTAATCCGATTTTACACAACACTTGTATCAATGTTTGTGGTGATAGCTTTGTGTAGGAGAAAACATATTGTATGGAACAATGATCGTTCACCCCACTTTTAATGTTTCTCTATTCAAATGAACCCATTCACTGTATGCGTGCGCATGTGAAGGAAAAAAACCATCGAATGACCATTATAAGGTACCTACCGGTAATGCAACATCACTTTATTCTGTTAACTTAATATTAAACATTTAGGACCACCTTTCTTTGACAAAGAGACTGTCCTATAGCCATGTTATCTGTCAGGAATTTGGTTCCTAACCATTTTGATTTCACAACGGTTACCTAAAGAGCCGTCAACATCCCTACATCTATGGGTCCCATTCATTTGTTAATTCCACAGGTGCAATGTATCATATTTAAATTGGATTTAACGACATACGGACTTATACTTTATTTTGATGAATTTTGCCTGTTTTTGCTATCCTAGATAAATATGAGTTTCAGGAAAAGTTAACAACTGCTCGGAGGACTCTCCTACATAAAAGACTGTGGCTAGGTCGCCAAACTAACGGAAGTCTTTGTTTAGTGAATGTACTATTTCCAGTCGATCTGTGACCTCAACGATCTTCTTTTTGCAGGGATGAGTTATCCCATTAATTTCCAGTTCCAGCACAAAGACCTATCCAGCTTTGATCAAATGTCCACATCGATTACTCAAAGAGCGCAGTGATAACACATTAGCATCTTGAAACATAATTTGTCCTGTTTCGGATTTGTTCACAAGACGTATTAGTCATGCTATAAAAACACTAGCGGTGCGCACAACGAACTTCTTTACAACATCGTTAGATCATATTGAAAAGCGCGCCACTGCTTAATATAATTAACCTTAGTTGGGTCACTTGTATAGCGCTATACCAAAGCACACAAAGCTCGGCCCTGTGCCAAATTATCAAATTATATTTCATTCTCATTTTGCTCATAATGATTTCGTAGACACTTAGTACAATCCATTTTGCACTGAAAAATTGTCGACAACCCCCCCCCCCCCCGAACGAAATGCAACCACTTCTATTCACAAAATAAGTACACTGTTATTCAAAAAGTTATATTTTTGCAGACCAATCTTAAAACTAATTTCTAGTTGAACGCCTCAGTAATCATATTAGAGAAGGTGAATGATTACATAATGAGTCCCCACTACCAAGATGAAGTAAATACATGCATAGTTTTGAATTACTTAACAATGCCTTTTGTTTGGAGCTATAAAAGGCCAGACATCTGTTGTTTATTCCTTGTTCCCGCCCGGGCCTGTGTAAAACGAGCCCACGTTTTTCGGAGTTGGTTATTACCGTTTCATCAAAACTGACACAGAGGTTTTCTAGGCTATGCCTCGTCCAATGGCATTGTCAAAACGCCGAAGAGGGCTTGCACTGTGACGGGAAGAGTACAAAGTAGCCTAAGTCGCTGGTTTCCTCGGGATATCGCAGAGTACGGTCTGTAAAATCATCAGACATCATCGAGAGGTGTGTCATTTGAGGCCACGAACATCTCCAGGACGACCACGCTTGATTACCAGACTAGGTGATCGCCGACTGCTTAATCTGTGTCGTAGAACCCGGAAAATGCCAACGAGTCGTCTTCGTCGTTTGTGGCGTCGGTAGTAGTAGTAGTAATAGTAGTGGTAGCCGTATTAACGTTGCAGTGTATTTAACAGTATTCTTTTCGTTCTCTTTGTTATACATTAGATTGCCACATGTCTTGCCATTTTATTTTTTTTCCTTATACAGTTCCCCTGGCAACACAGCTTTGATAAAACTGATTTATTACTGCCACTTTATTTGCTCGTTAGTGTATATGTATTAGATAAAGGTCTCCAAACAGACCATTCGCGAATATAATGGTCGTCTAGAGATGTGTTGAGCTTGCTAGTTTCTGACCATGTCGAACCGCAGGCGAGACATGTCAGAAACTAGCAAGCAAAGGATTAGATGGAATTTTATCTAATTATTCGGCACCATTTTGGATACTCGTTAATAATTTTAACGTTAAAAAGGGACATAGGACTAGCTGTTTTCTTTAAATAAAACCACCAAATGCCCTTCCTATATTCGCATGTGTACGAGTCTATCACCAATAGATAACCCAAGGGGTAATCTACCAGAGGTATTCGATCTTGGGCATTCAGCTGGATGTATTGTATACTCACCTATTGAACACTAAAACCCATAGAGGAAATCTGTGTTTCGGCTTAACTGTCGTCTTTTGTTTTGGGTCAACAATACACTCACCAAGACAAACGGAATGTGGTCCAGGTGCAAAGCAGCTGACTGTACAGTCCCCAATTTCCTTTACCCTCGTTTAGATACGAATATACTACGTTCAGAATACACCATCACTGACACAACAGAGCACACTATCTCCTGGTGCTCTACATCGCGCAGCGGTATGCCATAAGACCTTGTGGTCATTATTTTCATTTATCGAAGGTCTGATGACCAATCACAATGTCCCTCTACCTTGTGAGTTGGAGCGTCTTAGGGAGCCCAACTCTGTCATTTTGGTATGGTAGTTCTTATGGTCTATTTGGAATTAACGGGCGATTTTGGGATTATTAAAGTCTTTTTTTTTTTTTGTCGAATTGCTATTTTTAAAATGTCAATTTGGGAGAGTCCCGTTGTGAATTTTCTTACAAAAATAAAAAAATAATGCAGTATCTGTTCTTTTGGGCAAAATTAGTATCTAAGGAGTCCACGATAATTGGTATTCCCTAACATTATTTCTAACTTTGATTTCAGAGTATTAACAGTATTATAAATGTGGAATTAATTTTTTTTTCTGTAATGGCCCATTGAATATCATTCCTATACGGCACAAAGGGACACCTGCTTATGTATTTTGAATACAATCTGCTTACGACACCCATGGAAGAACTGTAACGGTTGGTCGTGGCATTGTTTAATATGGGGATTTATATAGCGTGCTTATTTTGGTCCTCGATTTGAATAGGTTTTGAATATGTATCCTGGTTTACGCGGATTGTCCCGTTTTTGGACCAATTATGCCCGTCTTTTGTGTTCTTGTTTGTTAACGGACAGCGGTCCGTGATATGGTCTTCAGCCAGCCGATAGACTGGCAGCCCAAACTCAAACAGGAATTTACAAAAGCATAATCTCTGGACAATATCCCGCCACCAAAAACCTACACAAATTAAGCTCAAAATTTAGGGTTTATAGGAAACTATTAGCGGTGTTACACTTTTCGAGGCGAAGGGTTTTGTACATGTAAATTTTTTTTTCCAAATTGCCGGAAGTGGCGGCCAGGAAGTAGCGGCCAAAAAATCCTAAATTTAGACCTGGTTTGATTTTGTCTGATTTTTAACATTTGGGCCAAATTGACCCCAGATGACCTTTGATCAAAATTTCATTAAGAACTTTTTGTGGGGGATGTCAAACTGTACCACATACATGAGTCAACTGGTCATAGTTATTTAATCTGTAGAAGAAGTAATGATTTGAAGTTGTAACGTAATTGATGTATTTTGACCTTGACCCCAAACATGGGTATGTGATGGCGGTATGATTGACTTTATTGACCTCTCATCAAGTAACAGGATAGGAGGATAAAAAGATTTTCTATTTGACTTTGTTTTAATTTTAAACCAGTAAAAGGTCCATTGACCTTAGTGACCCCAGCGACTTTGACAAAAATTTCATAAGTAACTTTTGTTGGGGTATCAAGCTGCAACAAATATATGAGTCACGTGATCAATTACTATGTAATTTGTAAAAGAAGTAGGTTAGTAGTGATTTGAAGTGTACCTTAATTTGAGGTATTTTTGACCCTCTGAACTCTAAATCATGTGTCATATGACAAAGTCATAGTTGATTTTTGTAGTGTTGATTCAAGTTCCTACAAACTGAAGTATTTAGTTTGAGATTTAAGCTACTTCTAGATTTTTTGCATGGTTAACGTTGTTGACCCCTGGGACCTATTGTGACATTTTGACACCAATCGGGCCATGTCAAAAGTTACTGTGGCATGTACTGTCCTTGTGAAAGTTTTGGTAATATGGGATGTTCCATTTGTCTGAGATAGTAGCCTGTTGACAGAAAGAAAGAAAGAAGAAAGAACAGGATCGTGTGCAGATCTGACACTGTCGGGGGGGGGATGCTCGACCGGAACTTGTAGAAGGAGAATTTTTTAGTGAAAATCAGGTCTTGGACTCCTGTGACCCCAAATTACCTTTGATTAAAACAATCATTACAGAAATTTGTAGGGATGTCAAACTACACCATACATGAGTCACGAGACCATACTAAGTAACGTGTAGAAGAAGTAGTGATTTGAAGTGTAAGGTAAATTGAAAGCATTTTGACTTTGACCCCTAAAACATGGGTCAGGTGATGGGGTACATGATTGACTTTATTGACCTCTCATCAAGTACTAGAGGATGGTATAATAAACAAAAAAATTTTATTTGACCTTGTTTTAAATTTTACCACAAGTTAAAGTGAGTTGGACCTTAGTGACCCAGAGACCTTTCTTCAAAATGTCATTAAGTTAACTTTTGTGGGGGTTGTCAAGCTGCATCACATACATGAGTCACGTGATCATACGTATATCTGTAATAAGGAGTAGTATTGAGTGTAACGATTAATTTGATATATTTTGAACATTTGACCCCTAAACCATGGTTCAGGTGATGGGGGTCATTAAATTGACTTTTATTGACCTTCTCATCAAGTACTACAGGATGGGATAAAAAGATTTTCTATGTGATTTGTTTAAATTTTACACACAGTAAAGACGTTTGACCTTTAGTGACCGCGGTATGCCTTTGATCACACTGTCATTAAGTAAACTTTGTGGGGGGGGTTGTCAAGCTGCATCACACATGAGTCAGGTGGTGATTCTACTATGTACACTGTAAAAGGAGTAGTGATGTGGAAGTTGTAACGTAATTTGATGTATTTGACCTTTGACCCCTACACCAGGCGTTCAGTGAAATGGGTCATAATTGACTTTTATTGGACTCTCATAAAGTACTAAAGGATGGGAAAAAAGATTTTCTATTTTTGACCTGTTTAAATTTTACACACAGTAAAGTACTTTGATCTTAGTGACCCCAGATGACCTTTGATCAAACTGTCATTAAGAACTTTTGTGGGGGATGTCAAGCATGTACCAATACATGAGGCAGTGATCATTATGTAATCTCGGTTTAAAGGAGTAGTGATTTGAAGTTGTAACGTAATTTGATTTGTATTTGACCTCTGACCCCTAAATCTTGTGTCATATGACAAGTCATAATGACTTTTTTGTATGTTGATCAGTGCTATAAGATGACAGCATTAGTCTTGAGTTTGAGCTAATTCTAGATATTTGCATGGTTAACGTTGTTGACCCTATCGTGACCTTGACACCAATCGGATAATGTCCAAAGTTTCTGTGCATGTGCTTGTCCTTGTGGGACCAGTTTTGGTGCAATATGGAATGTCCATGTCTGAGATATTAGCATGTTGACAGAAAGAAAGAAGAAAGAAGAAGAAACTAGATATGTGTGCAGATCGGAAACACAGTCGAGACTGCTCCGACCGGAGGAACTGTAAAAGTAGATTTTTTTAGTGAAACAATCAGGGTCTTGGACTTCCTGGACCCCAAATGACCTTGAGCAAAATTGCTTAAGTAATTTTTGTAGGAGTGCGAAACCTACACCAAATATATGAGTCACGGTGGACCGTTGATCAAATTCATGTAATCTGTACGAAGGAGTAGTGATTTGACGTGTAAAGTAATTTTCATTTTGCTGTAAACCATTAAAAAAAATATTGTGGCTCTTTGAAATAAACACAGTCTATATTTTTCTGCCAATATATTGTATATAGTGGAGGGGCCCTATGTTCACAAAGAGAGTGATTTATGAAGTTCATGTTGGCAACCACTATATAATTTAAAGGTCTTATGATTATTCAGAAATTCGATGTTGCCATTTTTCCTTTGACCTTTAGTGACCTTGAGATGAGGTCAAAGGTCCAAAGCCGGTCATACATCGGTCCAAAGTATTACTATCGACCTGGTAACACAATTTGTAAAT